>VZSF01004006.1:329417-361292 GCA_013398295.1 Chionis minor | reverse complement strand
GGGGGGGGGGGGGTTTTGGATATTTCTGGCCAGCACTTAATCAAATTGACCAGACAGTTTCCATCCATAGAAAATATTGTTTAATATAAATGGCAGAATTGCAGTAAAACAAAAGAAACAGAATTTCAAAATGAACAGAGTCAAAATGTGTTTTCTTTTCTCAGTTTCACCCCAAGAGATGAAAAAAATTCTGAATTCTTAGGAGTCTCCTCTTATGCTCCTAAAAAGGTGCCTCAGCCAGCTTGTTTTGCTAAAAGGAAAGCTTGGAGAACTCATTTTTGCGGTTTCCAGAGAGTGAATTTTAAACATTGCTTATGGCATTTGTTATGGATTCTTGGTTTACAACATCAGCAAAATGAATCCTGTAACTTTGGGCAAGTCTGAAAACAGTGTCTTCACACCTGATCCAGGCCATGAGAAATTTAATCTGTATCTGTTTTATTACTTCTCTGGCATGTTTCTTAGATTGCATGTAATTGTGCAAAATGGACTTCTGCAAAGCATTTGACACTGTCCCACATGGCATCCTTGTCTCTAAATTGGAGAGACATAGATTTGACAGATGGACCACTTGCTGGATAAGGAATTGGCTGGATGGCCGCACTCAAAGACTCGAAGTCCAAGTGGCGACTAGTGATGAGTGGCATTCTTCAGGGGTTGGTATTGGGACCTGTGCTGTTTAACATCTTTGTTGGAGACATGGACAGTGGGATTGAGTGCACCCTCAGCAAGTTTGCCATTCCATGATTCTATGAGTCTATCATCCTATGATTAATTTATCCCGCGCATAATTACAATACCTTCATCTGGAAAGTTAGGTGGGCAGTTCCACAAGGAGCACATTTCCCATTTCAGGGGCTTAAAAGCATACAAGCGGGGACTAATGGCCACATATGTGGAACAGCAGTTTCAATGTTTGAAGAGAAATAAGTGCACTCATGCAGATCAACTGCATTCATAGGCGCAGTGTCTCCAACACATTCCATACCCGAAATAATGCAAATGAGGTGTTAGAAAATATTACAGAGGTTCATAAATTAAGGACATCCTGTTGACTCATTGATGATTCAACATTAAAACTCCCCAAGCCAATCTGAAGCTGATCAGGTGGAAAGCCTTGCTTTTGGAAAAGTAAATGCTAGGGTTCTACCTCAGGCACTTTGAATTACTGTGGGATCCTTTCGCTGTGTTAGATGCACCATATTAATCACTACAAAGCTACTGTAGTGCCTAGTGGAGTTGTGAATTACTATTTTCTGATTGATGGATAGATTGTATTGTATTAGCCCTAATCACGTACTTTAAATAATGAGAATCTCTCCATCCAGGATTGAACTAAGCCACACAAAACTGTGCTTCCTGAAATCTCAACAGAGTTTGGATAGGGAAGAACACAGATGAAGTAAATCACTTTGCAAGAAATATTTTCTTTCATTGGTTCACTAAATAATGAAAAATAAGGATGGGTCTAACTTCATAGGTAGTGCAAAGACACATATTTACGAACTCCAATTCAGTGCAAAACTAAACCGAAAAATCTGGCAGTTTAAAAGAATCTGTGTTCATTCCTCCTGTATTTTAGACATCCTCCCAATTGTGTAGTTATTACATTTAATCAGACAAGCAAACAGTTTATTTTCATACATCTGAGTCCACATTCCATTTAAATGCAAAGCAATATATTTATTAAAAGACAAATTTAATTGTCTGAAAGTATAATTTTGACCTATTTATTTATCGTAGTATCTCTTTGTGAATACAATCATTTATTTTAATGGGAGGAATTTATTTTCTGAAACATAGAAATACCAAAACTGAGCATAGATAATATATAAAACCAAGCTCTTAATGTTCATGCAAATGACATACACATGTACTGCACAGTTGGTAAAACTCAGTGAAAAATAAGAACCTATTTAAAAATATTTCCTTTAAAGCAATTGTCTACATTTAATATTTAAGCCTTAGGGAAAAATTAAAGCAACAACACTTTTACTGTGTAACATTCTCATAAAACATGGATGAGCGCTTCACTTCTGGTAACACAGCATGCATCAGGAATTTACCGTATTAAGGTACTAGCAGATCAAGGGACAAAGAAAATCATGTTCAGAAACATGAGAAAGATGCTGATTAAAAAAAACCAAACACAACAACTCAAGAAATCGGCAACAGATTTGAAAATGAGCATTAGTGTTGCCCTAGATAGTCTTCAGATGTTACTGAATATACTGACTTTTCTCTAGTTCTTCTTTTTACCTCTATATTTTTCTGCCAGTCTAAATCTAGTTTTTATGCATTTCCAAATCAGATGGATAAAGCACTCCCAAGCAAGCAAAAGGGAGGAATCAGATCAAAGACAATAAAGCATGACAGATAAAGGTACAGCTAGCTCATAATAATAAACCACAGGAAAACAATCCACTTTTTATCAGGTTGCACAGTCCACGGATATTCAGATACCAGTATGGAATTAAAATACTGTAGGAGGCCTGAAAAAGCAGAGAGATAAAACTCACATTTTACTTGAATATATACAATCACTTTACATACTTTGCTAGAACTGATGTGATGTGCCATAGATAAAAATAGATCAGTACAGAAAGCACTTGTAAAAGAAAATGAATTTCACTGTGATATAAGATGACTTTTTTCATAATTAAAACACTGTAGCAAATGGCAAACCTACATTTTGAGACATGTATAAGAAATCTTCAAGTGATTAATCTGAATTAGTTTTAGCAGATTAATTTTAATGACAATTCCCATTTGCAAAGACAATTTCCTTAAAAGTGGGTCTACTCACACACAGATATACTACTCTGAATAAGCAAACATTAGTAAGTCTTCAATCCTTGTCTTTTTATGCCAAAATAACCCCTTGCCCTTTAATAAGATGCACAGTTGCAAATACAAATTTAGCCAAAGAGTCAGATGAGTGGGATATTCACAAAAAATGGGATAAAGCTACATTCTAGGGGGTCTGTTTCTTTTTTTGTTTGCTTACTTGTTTGTTTCCCTCAGAATAATATGGTGGGTTTCAGGCATTGTTTTTGGCATTTTATTTGCTTTCTGGTGTTGCATAGGTATGCTGCTTTGACTAATTTCTCATAAAGTAGTTTCAGGCCTAGGTGAAGGAATGATTTAGCAAATTATTCCTGCTAAAACTGTATATTTGAATGAGCCCCACAGCTTAATCTTTGAAATTAAATTGAAACATGGATCAGTCATTGCTAATTTTTAGTAAAACAGTATTAAATAAAAAAAGTAATGATGTCTTCATGATTTTTAATGGTGAAATCATCACAGAAAAGTAGCAGAGCACTAAAACGCTCTGGTGACATCAGTCTGGATATACAGTTACAAGTGGTAACTTTCACCTATAAGAAACTGCAGAGGAATTTTGGTCATCACCTCCTTAGGCTGTAGGATCTGTTTGAGCCATGGTTTTGTTTGTGATCACAAACTGCACTTCTGTGAATATTTGTTAATGATGTCGAATGAGTAAGTACACATCAAAATGTGTATAAAATTTTTTAACAAGGCAGTGTGGCTAACCCAAGAGAGTAGAGACACCTGTAATTTCACGGATTGCTTCAGAAAATTCAGGCTCAGCATAAGGGAGAATGACAAACTTAGAAAAGTCTAGAATCACAAAATACGAGATGAAACATCACTAAAGGCAGAGATAAACGCAGAATTGTTTTTGCGCAGAAACGCAGAAAAGGCAGTGGACCTAACAGCAAGATATGAAAGATATGAAAGGGAGGCAAAACAGAGCTCCACGGACATTTAAGACTGATCTGAGGACGGAAATAGCAATGAGTATTAGAACTGTAGGCAGAAAAAAGAACCTTTTTATGGTTTCACAATGTTCTCTGTGATCCTGCTTGCAATTATACTCTAGAGTGGCAGTCACTCATCAGGAACATCCAAAAAGAGTAAGATCTACCATAACAGAAGTTATTCCATTCATATTGTGTGATGAGCCTTTTCCATGATCCAGAATTAACTTCTTCTACATCAAAAGCACTCAAATTATACCACACTAGTGTTTAAGCACAGTGAGATTCATAAACCTTAAGAATGACAACTCAACCACAGTTAAATAAAAGTCAGAGAAAGCTTGAGCTCCTTTTAGATAAAAGATATATTAATTTTTATTTTGAACACTGGGTTGAATATATTGAAAAGTAATATTCAACAAATGGAAGTCTATGGAGAGGCCATGTATTCCATCTTTCTTTATAATGAGAGGCTAATCTAACTTACGAAACTAATTTCAAAAACCACTGTTCATTTCTTCCTCTTGCTGCTTCTCCTTAGCTCTTACCTTCCAGACTCAAATGTGAACCATGTTGAGTCACGTCCATATCTCCTCAAGGAGCTCAGAGGCCACATGACCAGCTTGACCTTGGCATTGTGGATGTCCCAGAGATAGATGTTTTCATGTGTGATCTGCATTGTACATTCCCCATAGATATCTAAATTTGGTGTAGGCATAAGATATACATTGAATCGTTCTGGAAAAAACAAACAAACAAACATGGAATAAGGCATCACCAGTTAAAGCAAGATTTTATACTGGGGGAAAAAAAATAGTCTTTATTTACTGATGGTTCAGAAATCAAGGCCAAATTTCTAGCCTTGACCAGAGGAGAGGGTCCACTGATTTCAAAGAAGCCTTGCTAGCATACATGACAGGAGCAAGAGGAAAATCTTCTTCATTACATTTTCATCATAAATAATGCAGCAGACTGAAACATCTTTCACAGGTGATCTGCATAGCCCTCTTTGACATATGTCCCCAGGAACTTAACTGAAGCCCTTTATCCTCATATTAAGGTCCATGACTCTTCGCAAATCAAAATTTACAATGACTTGATTTCTGATAGAGGCTCCTCTCTCAACGAATAGAACTATAGATATCTTGGCAAAACATGTATCTTCAAACATTGTCCCTTAGAAAAACTGTCCTTGAAACTGCAAGCCCAGGTTTACTTATCGAAGCTTGTTAATAATTGTGTTCTTTGTGTTTGGTTTCTATTTATTTGCTAAATTCATTATCGTTTGTCAAATTAATAACATTTTTAATCATCTGTTGCTTTCTTGAAAAATCAGATTTAGCACAATATATTATTATGGTCATGACATCAATTGCTATCAGCTGCACTTCCACTGCAGAGTGCACTCATTGCAGTAAGAGGTCAAGGTCATTAACAACTTTCTGAAGTGCCTGAATTGCATGTGATTTAATAAGCAACACAAAAACTATCTTTAAAAAAAAAACCAAAAAGGAAAAAGGAAAAAAACAAGATGATATAAAACACCATTAACTCTTATGGAAGGACGTAAACCACAGTAATAACACAAGAATTTTAAATAAAAATGCAATTTTCTTTGATGAATAAGTAATGTTTCTATGAGTTGCTTCTACAAAGAATGAAAAACTCAGTTAAATTTCAGGTTGTACAGTCAGAAGCACTAGTCTATATTTTAACTCTAAAATCACTGAAATCCTAGGGCTTAATAACATAATATGAGAGAGTGCAGCTGATTCACAACTTCCTCTCATAATTTCCTTTCATTTTCGAAATAGGATAGAAAAGCAAAATGTCAATGCTACTGCACTGAAAGGTGCTGATAAGAAAGGTAAGAATGATTTAAAATATGAGTATGAGTAATGCACATTAAATAAACAGCACTGGGAAAATGTACTTTAAAGGGACACCTGATAGGAAAATTGTCTCCATACACTTAATAAATGAACGACAGCATCATGTGGAACACTTTTAATCCATCATTCACACTGAATTTTCTCATGGTGTCCTCATAAAAATTAGGAAGGAATTTAAAGTAATCAGAAGAGGAATCAAGTGAGAGAAATTTATCATAACAGTCAAAACCAGATGCAGCTTCCCATTGTGTTTGACACTCAATACCACAGACATTATGTCTCAGTTTTTTAAACATTTGATATATATACTTATACTTTTCTGATGAATCATTGAAAATGTTGCAAATAATTGGTTAATATAAAATACATTAGAAGCGTCTGTGTGTCAATAAAGTAGTAAAAGTTTGACTGAGGAATTAATGGAAGCAAGGAACTGCTGGGTGAGCAGTAAGAATTTTTGTTCTGCATAGCTATAAGTAAACTTGTCATCCACAGTGTCACTCTGTTTCAGTCAATTTAATTTGGTCCTATTAATGCCTCCCCAACTGATTCATTCAGTCTCATAGCAATTCAACCTCTTCTCCCAGGCTCTAGTTCTCATTAATCATGCTAATGGGTGTTAGCCCTAAAAGTTTCATTTCATGACTAAGGTCCCATGTGTGAAACTCCTAACGTTTTGTAAAAGTCTTCTGACACACAGAACAAATAGACTAGGTTCTGCTCAGGTGCTGGTCTCAGGCGCTGTTGAGATCACTGCAAAGAATTTCCCCTAGCCCTCAGAGGAATGTGTTGGGCACGGGTCTAACCTAACCCCTACTGAAGTAAATGGAGAGACTTACATGGGAGTATGGGTCAATGAGTGCATTGGGAAGGGAATGGTAGAGAATGAGATAACTTATACTTTGCAGTGGAATCATATATATATTTTTAAAATAAATATATATATAATGCCCTTTTTTTCAGTAGCTATATGTCATTGTGATGGTCATGCAAAAATGCCTAGGAGCTATACAGATGTGCTTTTATCTTATACTAGATTCTAGTTTTGCATTGCCATGCTATTACTTCCTGTTACCTGTCCCATCTATTTGAAAGAAAGATACAGATGACCGACATATCAACCAGCTCTCTCAGCCTCCCCTTTACATTACATGAAATCACACAACGTGGTTATGGTGGAATGGGGCTACTATATGAGAATGGAAATCTTTCCCTTTCCCTGTCTTCACTGACATCGCCTCAGACAGCAGAGAAAAAGAAAAGGTGCAGTTATTTTCTGAAGTAAACGAACTGTTGTGTTGAAGGCACAGAAGATTTCAACTTGGTTCAGAAGTTACCAACTTATCCGAAGTGTTTGAGGATATTATTGCATGAAGGGTATTCAGGACACATGGTATCCTCAAACTGTCAGGAGATGTTTGCTGACTTGGCATGGGAAGTCAGTGTCTAAGGTGAGGTGTCACAGATTAAAGAAAGTATGTCTGATTAAACCGAACATCCTCTGCAGGGCAAAATGTTGAACTCTTGGAACTTACTCAAATTGGCAAGAAAAGCAAGTGTATAGACGTATGTGCTGGAGAAGACTGAAGACGGATATATTTGCTTTTGAAACACAAATTAATACTTCTGAGTAGTGGAAGACTGAGGACACGGAAAGATGTGGATACTACCAAATGATTTTAGGAATTAAAATGCAGGGTCCAATTTTTCCATTTCAGAAAATACTTGAACACGTATCTAGGTAATGGTAATACGATCATGCAGTTTTCAGAGGCAAGTTTTGCCCTTAAACTCATCCAGGCGAGAACAAACTAGATTTGGGAATCCCCACTGAATTGTCACCAGGTCTTCTGAATCACATTGAACAGGTTATTTAGCTTTTCTGTGGGTCAGTGAGTATCTGCATATGAGTGGGATGAGATAATAACAGTTCATTGGGTAGTGAGATTAACTAAATAGAAGTTAATGATAGACCCGGAAGATAGGGAGATGGAAGAAACTAAAGAAGAAGATGCTATCCTGTTGGATAAGACAAGGCTGAGACTGCACAGGTGCAATTCCTCAGCGTTCAGCATCACTGTTCTCCTCCCTCATCTAAAATTGGTGAGAGCCAAGTTCAGGGACCAGGGGAGGCAGAAAGAGAAAAAAAATGCTCATATATTGCCACACTTATTCCACTCTTTTCTGTGTAACTGCACTTTCCCATCTCCTTGAATAAGCAGAGCAATGCTTCATCATTCACTTTGTGCATATAAAGGTGTTTAGCATTTGGGCTTTGGCAAAAATACGACCTTTAATAACGTTTTCCAGAGCACAGGAGCATGAGAGTCTTTGTTAAAATGAGCACATTAACTGAGACAGAGACTTGGCAGCAACACTGTAATGCTCCCGGTCTTCCAGCTCAAAGTCCAGCTGTACAGGGAAAGCAAAATGACTGTGAGGCCAGCAATCCTGCTTCTGCCATTTTATCACTGGATTCCTTTGCCTAAATCATCCCAGTTGGAAAACTACCAGATAATATTGCAATCTTGCAATCCAGATGCTTTGTTTCATTTCAGTTTTAGTGTGAGGGAAAAAGCAGTTACGGAAGGAGGCAGTCGGGTTGGTGGGATCTATATAAGAAGAGGCTGTAAAAGCAAACATTTAATTTCTATCTGGAAGAAACTCCTTCACTGTCTATGAGACTTCTGCTGCTGACCATCTGTAGCTAATATCGGGTGGAAAGGGAGCTCCATGTCCTGAAGTTACAGCATTTTGTGTTTTTTCGTATGTCAGGTCTGTTACAATGATTCTCTCCTGCTTTACACAGTGAGGAAACAGGACTTCAGAAGTAATTTTATCCCTTTGCTTATAACTATTCTGCTTTGCTTCCATTAAAAATGTATGGAAATGTTTATTAACGTCTCAATGAAAACATAAAGGCTGCCATGAACTAACTATTTTAATTTTTTTCACTGATAAGTAGTAAGATTACTGAAAACTCACTGGATTAACCAGACATTAAAACTGTAAGCACCTTTCTTTTCTGAATAAAGCTCTCTATCTTTGTTTTATTTAAAAAAACCCCAAAACACCAACAAAACCCACAAAGTATAAAAATGGATTAAGGATAACAGAAAATCAATAAAAAACATGCAAAACGCTTTTATGTAGTAAATTACAAACAGGGATTCTACAGACCCTAGAATATGCCCTAAACCAAGTCAGCTCTGTGAACATAATTACAAAGTCTCTATGCTTTGGCTGTAGTTTGTAATCTTAATATGCAGCATAAAGAAATAAGTCGTAATCCTCTTCTGAGGATTCAAGGACGTTGTTCACTATGAAATGCTACATTTTTACTAACAGAAATTAATGATCTTCTTGCAATTAAAACCCTGGAAGCAAGACTACAGTACTGTGAAATCATTTTAAATAAAAAAAAAGTAAGGTAAAACAAATGTTATGTAAAAGAGGAAAAACTTTACAAAGGAAGCAATTTTATGAGATATTAATATAAATATTAGGCAGGGAGCAAGAGTAAAAAATCAATTATCTTTTGAATTTTTCCAGATTTCTAAAATCAAAATTAGCTTTATAATGTATTAAAAAAGAAGCCAAAGCACTAGCACACACATAGAAAAGCATCATATTGGCATCACCAGCATGACATCTAACAATTAATGTGCTACAGTAGCGAAAGATGGAACAGGCCTTTTCTTCAGCTTAAAAATTTGCATTTTTACATTTGCCTATTTTCTTAATTGTTTACAACAGTTTTAGAAGTAAAAATGAACGGAATATGATTTAGCACAAGTATACAGTTATTTTAGTGTTATTATTTAGTATTCAAAATAGATATGAATAGAGTCTTCACCAAACAGAAGCACCTGCTCTCAAAGAGTGAATTTAATAGCACTGCCTGCTTTTTTAACCAATATTGTCTTGAATATTCTGGTTTCTTTTTCACAGTAAACATAGGCTGTCATTGTGTACTGTCCATTTGGATGACTTCTTTCTAATTATTTCCTTTTATAAAGACGGAAAATACAGTGACACATTGGAAACAGTGATACTTTGGAAAAAAATAATGAGCATGGACAAATTCTAGATATGGTGACAGTTAGGCAGGTAAAAATAAATAAAAAAATAGATTTGTTTTTGTTGTTATGTTTTGGGGTGCACTACAAATGCTTCCAAATGCATTGAGAGCTGGAAAGGAAGTTTCAAGTTCTTCCAGATGAAGACAGCACTCTACATTCATGATTGCTTTCCCTAGCAGCAGCTTGAGAAACCTAAGGAATATGAAATGTGTGTGGAAGTATCACACGATATTGCTTAGAAGACTACTTGTCAACAGTATTATCAGATCCAACTGAGTCCAGATTTTCTTTCCTGGAGTTACAACTGTGTATTATTATTTGCCTTATCGACGTATGTACAGCTCCACTGCCATTATACTAAACTCGTTATCTGAATAGGATCATGTAGTATTTACTGCTTTTGATTTAATACTACATTTTCATTCTTTGTCAAGTAATCTAAATGGACATTCATAAACAGTAAGAGACAGTGTTTGGTGTGAAAAGAAATTAAAACAGAAACAGGATTGCTGCTATAGGGCTGGGGAACATAAATCACTTTGATTTGCAGGAGAGAGAAGGTAAAACGGTTGGAGACTAACAGAAGCCTCATTTCAAATCTCACTTTTATTGAAATCTGCGTATCATTGCAAACTAAGCAGCCATTAGTTGTGAGCCTTACATATAAAAAGTAAACCACCTAAGGGTCATTTTCCACAGTGGAGTTTACACAGTAAGACTTGCAGTAATGCATCTTGAAAGTAATAATAGAGATGAAATCCAGTGAGAAGCTTCCTGTTACTGATGTGCTTAGTACAAGGATCGCTTAGATGTCTTCTCTGATCTTCCTACAAGACTCAGTGGCCAGAGGTCTCTGCTATAAGCAGTGCAGATACATAGTTTGCTTCTTTTAGCTGTCACCACTGCAGAATTGCTTGGTGCAGGGGGGTCAAGCAACAGTGCAACCACAATAAAACAGATCTCACTGGCACTTACTGAACAACTCACAACTATAAAAGAACTCCTTTTTCAGATGGCTGCACTATACATTTTTATCCTCATATGACAGAAATGCCTCATGAATGCATGGCCTTTTAGCCATGACATTTGCACACCAAACAGCAACTTTGCCAGCCTTTGGAGCAAAGTGTTTTGCAAACCATATATCTGCCTTTGTGTCACACAGAATCAGGTGTCTTCTCTACTGAAATGGAAAACTCATCTCAGGAGAACCGTAAGAGTGAGAGCAGGAGGATAAACAGGTTCAAGTGTAACAAAAAGACATGTTAGACAAATCATAGCAAACACACATATTTTCCTTGCCAAGTATTTACTAAAATATGAGTCCTTGGGTACAAAAAAAATATAAGTAGCACATAACAATGAGCTTTTTCTTTTACAATCAAGGAAGTACCTTTATCAAATTTTAAACATTTTGGAAAATCTTTAGGACAAAGTAACCATTTGAAAAAAGACAGTGGAATGAGATGGGACTGATGTTTAATACACCTGTTCTTTTGGGAATAATGGTATTAAAACCCTGTCATATCATAGAGATATCAACAGTATAACACCATTATTTCATTGCTTTTAGCTCTTGAAATGTAAAAACCAAAAATATACCTAAAACTTCAAACCCACTGGCACTGTGGTCTTTATGACAATGCAATCTGTGGTCTTGCTCAGATACTAAGAGACACCTTTTGTTCAGTGACCTAAAAGAAAGCCCTTGTATGGTTCAGGCAACAGAACCTGCACGAAACTAGATGCTGAGGCTTTATGATTCTATTACAGGTTTTACAACCTATATTCTCACAACTGTGTTTCAAGGAAATATTAGTAAGGCAACTAACTCAAGAGGAATTCTATGAAGTTGACATACTTGCAATATGTTTTAAAATAATGACATTCAGAGGCACTATACCAGTGTACAGTTTTTAACACAAAAATAATAAAATGACCCTGGGAATGACACAGCTCACATTTTCACAGTGAGCAAGAGTTTAGACATTTCATACATATAGCCACTTTTCATGGATTTCAAATTGGAAAATTAATTTTGACCTTTCAGTTTCAAGTCAACAAAAGCTCAGTAGACTTTTGAAAGATTTTTAGGTATCTTTTGAACTATAATTATTGATAGCATGCCTTTAAAAGCTGGGGAAAATTTGTAAGAAAATAAATTTAAAATTTAATTTTTCTATCAGAGCTCACAAAATTATTCCACCCTTCAATTAGTCATTGTTTCCATGAAACTGCCATGTGGGAAATGGCATTGCCAAGTTTGCAGAATAAGACAACTAGCATAAACTGAAGTCTTACTGAAGGAATCTGCTAAAGCAATTTGAGTGCAACTGCAGTTTCTTACAGCACAGTTAGATGAAAAAAATGCTAAATTTCATACCTATAGTAACAATCTCTGTACTCTCTCCTCCTTCCAAATTCAATAAAAGAGCCCCCAAAACAGAATTTGCTTTGCTTCTAACAAAACAACTAAGGAGACAACTTTGAATTTCAAACATGCTTATTAAAATGCAGACTTGTGCATCAAGGGGATGAGGGAAGGAAGCTGATAGGTATCAAAATTACTTGTCTGAGATACTGTAACTAATGATTTATCAGAGCATGATTGTCAAATATTGAATTATACCTATTCAGACACTTGGTTTAAAAGAATATGGCTAATGATACCTTCCACACATTCTTATTCATGTGATTTGTACAAAAGATGCATGTTTTGTCTCTTTGTTTCCTTTCATTTATTTACCTAGGTCAATAAAGATGGCAATTATGTTCATATATGCTGATTGGTAGTATTACTATTAATTTCTAGACTAAAGCAATTGAATCAAGACTAGTTCACACGACAGAACTAATCTGTGTCTTCTGGAGGCCATGTGTCTATAACTGGATCTCTTTCAACATCAAGGTGAAACGTAATAGTTGCCATCTATGCCTGAAAGCTGCTGGACAGTCCATTCACTGCAGAATGATCTTGAGGAATTTCAAGTTATTTTTCTGCTCACATCACAGGCTTTCAACAAGATTTATTTCCCTTTGCATTTGTGAAGAAACTCCACGTGCCCACAAAGTTCTCTCTTCGACAGTACGCATATGAGTTTTATACCTATAGCTTATGAGCATATAGCAGATAGGATGCTTTGAGTCGTGTCCGATCATTATCATTGTCTTACAACATTAGTAGCTCTTCCTTTGCTAAGTAGTTTGAGACTACAAATTAAATCCTGTGTCTCATAGCAGGCAGACAACTTCACAAATATTTGAACTTCTTTTGAATTGCATTTGAACATCTGATTTAAAAAAAAAAAAGTCTTAAAGATTTCTGTATACTTCATGTTATTACATTCAGAGATATCTGGACTCATGAAATTAATACAATATAATCAATGTAGTGCTATTCATTCTATAATTTAATTATGTAATTTTGTTTATAATGATAGTTGGCTTGATATTTTATGACTGTTGAGGTAGTTTGTTTTATTACTTTGTTAAAAGCTATTGGATTTTATAAAAGCATCGAGACAGTAATAATCATTGAGTGCTGTAATTTAGGGAGGAATAAATGAGCTCATTTTGACTTGCCCTCATGTTCATTAATAGGAACTAAATGACAGGATAATCACAGATTTTCTTTTGTTATTGCATATTCCATCCACTAGCATCCTTCCTCTGTGCACTTCTAATCTAAAGTTCTGTTCCAAAGAGCCTTTGTATGAAGACTTACAAGCCCAGGCTTAGTGCTGACTAGCATCTGTCATTGCCCTTTTCACCTGTATTTCACAATTCAGACGACCTTGACTTCATTATTCAGGACAGGTATGACTTTAAAGCAAATATGCGTTTGGCAGTCCAAAGTGGTGTTGATACGTTCATTGCTGGCTTTTAAAGGCTGTGGAACAACAGCTGCTGTTTTATTCCTCTGTGCAGAGGCCACTGTTTCCAGAACCAGAAAGGTCATAATCATCATTTCCCAAGACAGGAAAATGCAAACACAATGGACACATGAAATCACTCTATCTGTGCAATTTGGTATGGAATTTAATAGTCTTTATTTGTAGAAAAAATAGGATTGAGTCTTAAAAACGCATCTAAGTATTTAGTTATTAATGACATGCTTCTAGCTGATAGTAAAAATCCTCACGAAATCAAACACAAGCAAAGATAATATCAGACATCACCTAAGAACTGACCTAGGAGCAATTACAAAGTTACTTACCATTTTGTTCTCTCTGGACTCCAGCAGCAAGCAAATCTGGTTCCCCAAGACTTATATCATTGAGCCTCGTTCCTAGACACTCCATGCAAAGATGTTTGCACCATTCCTCTGCCTCTAGTTCTGGAAAAATAGGAAAAAAAAAAAGTTAGTGTTAACATTTTACTCAAAACTGGGTGAAGTTAAATCAATACCTTCTTACTGACCAGCTTCATGACAATATGCTTGTGTTGAAACATGAGTTATTAGCATAAAGTTACACACCTATTTCTTTGTCTTCATTTTATGAACTTCTAAAGGGGTTTAGATTATCAGGACTGCATCTCCCAGTTTGAAATTTGGGGCTATGAGGTGCAGTTAACAAATCAGAGAACGGACTAGTGAGTTTTCAAGACATTACCTTTCTAGTAGACCTTTTGGGAAGAAAAATTGCAATATGGAAAAAAATCAGATATAATATCTGAAATATTTTTTACTGCTTATTAGGAATTATTAAACCCCCCCTGTTTGTAAAGGTTCTAGACTATTTTTCTGGAAACAAAGGAAAAAACAGTAATAAAAAGATGATCAAATGCAAAACTGCCTTCTCTGCTGTACTGAACTATGCCTGTAAAGTTAGTCTGAATATTTAATTTCTTCATTCTGTTCACCTTGTTTTTGGTCTCATAGAAGTTTCGGCATTAGTTAGAACATTCATATGAAAATTCAAAACCTTCTAGTCCTTTCAGAGTCCTGCATTGGATCTCATTGATGTACATCTGAGAGCTCCCTGTCTTCTAGTCTACAGGACATGAGCTCCCCAAGGCATAAACCTCCAAGACACCAAAACAGCCCCTCCTCTGCACCCAGCTTCATCCTTTCCACTTCCCAAACTTAACATCATGAAATCTCTGGCATTGGTCAAACAAACAATATCTCAAGTTGGCTTTCACACAGTGTGAAACCACAACTAATAAAAATCATACAACTAGGCCAACTGTATTTTATTACAGAGTAGGCTTCACCTTAGGGAAAGTTGCTGGAGAGCAGGCTTGGCACCAGGCACACGCTGAGCATCCATTGTCACAGTCAGTCTATATCTGATTATCTGATTGTCTTTAGGAGTGGGTGACTCCAGTCATCTACAAATGTCTCTATTAAACTGCCACAGTTTTTTCGTTCCTATTTTTGGGGACATCTGGAAAATACTTTTGTGGCAATCTCTCCAATGTAGTGCTGAAATATGGAGAGATAGAAAAATACTGCATGCAAGCCCTGAAGCATCTAGTGATGATGAATCATTGTAATTAGTGAAAATTTATATCCGAGAAAAATCTTTCCATGCCTAATTGGTACAGTCCTCCAATCCTCCCCTGGTTAGGCATAGATCTCAAGTGACAGAAATTTGCTGGATGAGAAAAGGAGACAGGCACACAATTTTAGGTCTCCAAGAACCTTTGGATACCCTCCTTTGTTCAGGGCCCTGAATAAATCAGGAATAGATTGTTCCTGAGTTATTCTGGTTATCAGCTGACCGAGTTCCCAGGCAGATGGCTCAAATGACAGAGCCTGTTTTCAGATTTTCAGGAGTTGAATGCAGTTGTTGTTGCAGGGATACAAACAATTTTGGGGGCTTGTCCAGAGCTCTGTAAGTGAAGGGGGTTTCCATTATTCCTTCCTGATTTTTTGCAGTCTTTGTCTCAGGACACAGATCCCCAAAGTTGGTCTTCTCATAACATTCTCAGCTTCTGGTGGTAAGAGACAGAACTTTCTGTCAGTAACATCCAGATGACATTTAACTTTGTATGTGAGAAGAAAATATCGAGGTAACAGTGTCCTGTTCCTTAAGACTTCTACAGATGCAGCCTCCTTGACAGAAGTAAGGAGAGAACAGGTATATGTCCATGCAGCAATTAAAACTGTGGGCTTTTAAAAGGAATAAGATGAATTTGCTTAAAAGCCTACCTCCAAAATTCATCTTCTGCTCATGCATGAAAAAAATATTCCTCCTGTTTTCCCTTCCTCTCCTTCAGCCTTTGTTATTTCCTTGGATATTTGTGAGGTCTGTTGAACCAGAGCCGTGCCTATAAATCATACCTTCCCATGGAGAGGGCTTCATGTCTGGGACATGACAAAAGTGGACCACAAAACGTGCTGCCATACTCTGGCAGCATGCAGAGGGGGTGTGGGGGACAACACAATGGCATATGGGTAAGCAAAGCCTCCCAAGGGAGGCTTTCCACTGAGTCACCCAGCATCTGCTTCCAGCTACGGATACACCCAGGGGAATGAGTGCAGAAAGGCTGGTAGCGCAAAGGTGACAGTGCAAATCTAGTCGAGTACCCCCATGTTTTCCTTCCATTCCCTCTCACCATTTCTTTTCTGCTTAAACCATACTGCAGAACAATATATATGCTGACAGAATGCATAGTTCTATATAAAGCCTGTAATTTTTCCTGGAGTGTGGTCAGGATATAACATTTTATGTATTTCACAAAATCTGCATTTTATTACTTTCTTTCATTGTGCCTGCACCCAGACTGAAAGGGCACATTCTGGAAATGTAGAATGAGATGGCTGTAAACAAACACTAAACTAACCTTTCTAATTTTACAAATACCTAAGGAGAAGGGAAAACCTTCGCATTTCCATAAATCCAGCTTAATTTAACATCAATATATATTCAAAACAAGACTCGTGAAAGCAGGAAGTTCTATTTAGATGTATTCTCACAACACATTTCAAGCAGATTTTTTGGGAAACAAACAAACAAAAGCATTGTTCTAGGAAACTGTTTCTTGTAAGCATCTTTGTCTTCATCTCCGCAATCCACTGGCTTGTCTCTATTACAGAAATATCTAGATCTTGAAAGTTTGGATAGAGAAACTGCCTTTCAGGCTGTTTGACTCCAGCAGTTTAATTTAAGCTGCTGCTTCTTCACTGCCAGACATTAGTGATTAGACCTAGATTAGACCCTTCTCCAACTGCCACACAGAAGACATTTATCTTACCGTGAGCATTATAAGATCCTGGCTCTATTTTGCAAAGTGCAGGCTATAACATGCATTGTATCACTGTATAACTCAAAATTTGTATCTTACAAAAACGATCGACTTAATACTACAGAAAACATAGTTTCAATGAAGAACTGAAATATCTTCCCACAGAACTGCGAGGATTTGTGTCTGCTGTCAGAAGCATCAACATTATCTACAAATGTGTTTGGAAGGTCAAGGGTATGAAGGTACTGCGTGAGTTAGTTTTACCTAATGCATCCTAATAGCTATTGCTCACTTGCAAGGGATTGCCTGCAACCTTTTACTTGACAGAAATGTGAAATGTTCTTTAAAAGCAGGTGAATTACCTTTCAAAGCCAAAGCCATATTTCTCCTTTCATCATGTGCATCTATAAAGCAGTTCACCATTCTTTTGTAAAAGGTCTATGGAATGCTTTAGGTTTCTGGATAACAAATTAAATATTATTTATGATTTTTAAAATTTATTTATTATAATTTATAGTCCATCTATGTATTAGTCACAGTAGCAGTCTTTAAGAATGACAGCTACCATGTCACAAACCAGAGGTACTACTGTTACTTCTTTATTTTGATTATATGGACATATTGAAACAGATGGAATATTACAGTGGAATGAAGTCATAAAAAACTGTCAGCAAAATTGTTCTCTTTAATGCATGTAGATTAGATTTATTGGTGGTAAATGCTGAGGTTTTAGTCATAACTGGTACTTGCCACTGAAAAAATTAGCTTCCTTTTAAGATAACTGAATTCTTGGACTGAATGATAAATTGTAAAGCATGCTTTCACAGCTATAAATAAAATCCAAATACTTGCATTTTCCTCTTTGCTGTTATTCGATTATAAAATGCTGCTATACAAATATCGTGAGGTGAGATAAAATAAAAAGAGATGGGAGATTTTAGTTAGGCACTGTTTATTGCATAAGAAATATCCCAGGGAACAAATCTGTGAAATTGTTATCTGAAAACACACACATTTTTATTAGCAATATTTTCCTGCAGTTTACCTGAGCTTCTAGGTCATGCCTGACATTGTATGTCATTTCTACTTCAGTTCCCAGGTGATTAAACTGGCGCTTTACCTATTCCAGCCACTGAAGTTGTGTATTGCAAATAGATAATACCACAGGATGATAAATGGGTTCGGTGATATAATAACGATGATGAAATAATATTGGCAAATGGTGTTAGAATTATAAATTTGTAACAGTGAAAGAGCTCTTCTGCTACTTATGGTTTAAAACAGTTCATGCTACACAATGTATTCAACAGGGAGGAGGTGCGGGGCAGAGACACAGACACAGGGATATATTTCACTTCACTGTCCTTAGAGATCCTCTAGATCTCTAAGGCTAGAGGTGGGATTGTTTTCAGACTCCTAACTTGGGAAGGATTTTCTGTGTGGACTGAACCAAATCCCTTCTGAATCCTGGTAACTTCAAATCCTTTCACATTTACCTCCTGTGTTCACACCGCACAACGCTACAGGAGCCTTTCATCACCCATCACAACAAGCTGCCGGTACAGTCGAATGCTACTAGCCTGAGACAAAGCCCCAAAGAGGTGACCACTGCTGCTCAGTTCAGCTTTGGTCTCCTTGAGTAACGCCACCTCCTGCAAGGCAGTGCCCTCCACTCCAGGAGATCGCTTCTATCGCTAGGAGCAGCAAATTACTGCATTTGTTAAAAAAGGGCTCAATTTATATGCAACTTCAAAAGTTTAAAAACAGAGATGAGGAAGTTTGTCTCTTCCTCTTCTCAGGCGACCCACACAAAGTGATGTGACCAAGGATTTAAGCTGGAAATAATGTGTATGCAATACCAGAGGGGGATAACAAACACTGCCCTTGTGCAAATCCAAAAAAACCTGCAGTTACTTTTTGAGCTTTCCCTGATGTAAACTGTATAAACCTAAAATGTTCATTTTTTCATTTCTGAAACATTTTAATGTATTTTCCACACAAACTGACTCTTATTCCCTCTAAACTACTTCTGTAAGAGGTCCAAACCCAACCGAATATTCTTACTCTGAATGAAACTGGAGAATATTTCCTGTTTGGATCAGTAGGACTTAGATCTGATATTCTCTACCGAGAAAGAAAGATGGTGCAGAAAAGCCATGTGTGCCAGTTTATCTCTTCTAAAAATCACCCAGCTTTAGTTACAAGTTAATAGGCAATAAAAATCATAGCGTCCCCACAGGACTGATGTGCTATTGTACTGTGCTACATACAATATATGCAACAAATTAATTTCATTTTTTTTCACCAGCAAATAAATCTACTGCCTGCAGGCATGTAATTTCTTATCAAAATCAATAGTACCTTAAAAAACCTCTTTCCTTTATCAGGATATATATCTATATCTATATCTATACTTATATATATCTATATCTCAGCCTTTTATGATTCAAAAAGAATTTTATTTTATAAATATTTAAAATATGTTCTCTAACAGTGTCTCCCCTATTTAGGTCACTTTCACTAGAGCACATCACACACCGTCAAACACACATGCAAATGCAAAGCAGTTTGGCTATTTCTTGTCATTGATCGGAGGATAGTGTTTATTTCGTGTAATAAAATGTATTGCTGATTAGCAATAGCTATGCATGAATTAAGCAATTTTTTTGTTAAATGACAGATTAAAAGCAATGAAGAGGACATAAGTTCTATTTAGTATGAAAGAACAGAAAATTAGTCTGTACGTAGACTAAAACTTGCTTTCAATTACATCGCAAAAAAGATAGTGGGCTGCAACTCCGAAAGTTGCTTATTAAAACGTTTTTTGTTGACCAATTTTATTTGAAGATATTTTATGAGATATGGGACTCCTACATAGAATTTTTGCTGGTGTTTTAGCTAATATTGCCTCTAAGGAAACTTTTATGCGTTTTTCTTGAACTGTGATTTTTGAATCTTTCACCTGGAATAGAGTGTCCTATTATTACACAAGTGTAAAGCTCTGAACCAAAAAGGCAAAGTCATGAAAGAAAACCACATATACTGTTAAATTTTATTAATTTACTGAAAATGCTCTATACTCAGGCTGTAACAAAATGTTTTAAAGAAAATCTGACAATATTCTTTGGAAAAAAAAGTTGGTGAGTCATATTTCTAAAAACTTTCTTGTCATTGCTACTTTTTTATTTTAATACCATAAGACCCTTAATTTTTAACTATTTCCAGCTATTAAAATGCATGTATATTTTTGAATATACCATCAGTTTAATTGTTACCATCAGTTTAATCAGTTATCCACTGTTCTCTGTACAAATTAAGCATTACAAATTTTTTTGCTTAAGAAAATATTGAATGATGCAGCAATCAAGATAAATGCATAATTACAGAATAAGAACACATTCTGTAACTTTAACTGTTGGTATATTTTGCTAATGCACTTTTTTAACTGAGGAAAGATATAGTCTAAGTACTACACAAAAATGAACTCTTATTTTTCCATCATTTGCTATTTTAAACTTGTGTTGGCATAAGGATAGCACAGTTAATGACAATAATTACCAAAAGACATTTATTAGCTATAATAAAATTAAAACTAATATTTCTCCCAAAAAATCATCCACACATATCTCAGGATCCTGCAAGATACATCACAAACAAGGTTCTGATAATTATAATTTGTGCCTATACCTGTGTTTGCAAATAGCCAGCTATGTATCTCTCTAGTTATCAAGGTATATGAAAACTGACATTTTCCTGACAATACCCCCTTCATTTCTGCAAGTCTGATCAAAAGTGTCAGCTTGAATAAACTAAACTGTATACTACCCTGTCTATAATATAAACACATAAAATGTTACGTGAATGCTTTTGAAGGCAATAACAGTATTTAAAAAGATTTATCTTATTGATGTTACTGTCCATTACGCTACTTCCCTAAAATAAACTTTAGATGCACATAATATCTAGTCTTACCTACATAGCTACTCTTTTCCAGTGTAAAATTGCAGTGAAACAACACCCTTCACTCAAACTTTAAAATAAATGCCCCACAACACTCACTTTGGTCCCTAACCAAAGTTAAAGCAGTAGGAAACCGTTTCCCATCTGAAATGCTGCTTGAGAATGCAGGATTCATACAGAAACAGAACTTACTTGACTTGTTTAAAAAATAGAGAATGTGTGGGAAAATGAAGGAAAAATAGCTAATCTGCAAGAAAGTGATTTTTTTCCCTCAATACTAGTGCTAATGTAACTACAGGACATACATTTGGTAAATGGCTAATTTCTGCTATTAGAAAAAGTGAGTATCACTTTACTCAGTGATTAGTCCTACAGAAATGAATGATGCCATTCTGGGAAGAAAATGCTATTTAGTGGATAAATAAGTCCTTGAGGATAGATTCAGAGGTATCCTTACAGATCCTGTATACTGCTTCACACTGGTGACTTGTGACTCTCATTATACCATAAATGTTTATCAAGCATTACTATGTCCAACAGATCAACAGTAAGGTGACAGAGTGTCAGCCCAAACCATGACACAGAACATCATTACTCAAAAATATCCCTAGCAATTCAAACTTTCTTTCAAGTGTAAAGTAATAATTATGAAAACCTGCCTGAACATAGAAGAAACATTTACATTTTGTCTGAAACCAACTGGCCAGTTACAAGAATCTGGCATGGGAATTAGTTCCCCAGGATTGTCAATCCATACTTGTTTCAACCGTCATTAACATTAAATGTCAATGGCATGAAAGTGAAGTAACGTCAGGCAGCTTGTCTGTAGCGGGAATGATATAAACACTATCAGTCAAGTGTCCAAAAAGGTCTGTCACCAGTAACGTAACACATGGAAGATGCTATCACATCAGCCTATGAAGCTACCCCATGACTGGCAGTCAGCAATAGCATTTTCAGATTTAGTGTACTTCAACAATATTTTCATTCCTCTTGGAAAAGTTATAGGGCCTTTTCTCAAAAGCATGGAAAATTAAATACCTTTTGTGTAAATCTAAAGTGTGCCTCTCTCCTACTGTGAAATGTTTAATTTATGGTCTACTAAGAGGATCCATACCCAAATAAACTAGTACAAATCCTAAGAATAATTTCTCTTTTTTGTTAGATGTAACTATTCAGTCTTATCTTTGAAATATTGATAAATCTTGCCATTTGAACATCAGAAATACTGTTAGATAAGGTAAATAATTCTAAAGGCTTTATTTTCCTATACAAAATCAAGGTGATAAGGACTAGTTTCAATACATAGGAGAAGAAATATGCACTGTTGCCACTATATGCTTCATTGCTCTTATGCCTTTGACCATATGACTTTCATTCCAGCCATCTAAATACCTTCTGCGTTAAATCAGTAGGAGCAGCATAACTAGCAGACTAGGAAGTCTTTGAAATCTCACTTTCTTTCTTTCTTTGGCTAAACTTGTCTGACTAAAGCAAGACTTAGAGTTTTGAATACTTAAATTTATTAAATATTGCCCCATTTTGGCTAAGCACTGAGGGCACTTAGTGTTGCCCCTTCTGATGTTGCAAAGGCTTGAGGAAATGTTTCCTGCAAGGTGTTATACCCCACTTTCAAAATAACTAACCTTCTGAAAGAATATTTTCTTTGTTTCTGTGCTTCCATTGCCCAAGAAATACAGCATTTTTCCCCAAACCCTCAAACTAGTATTGTAAAGATATGAGTCCTTGCAACTATTAGAGTTAACAAGCAGGATGTTTTGTCATTGGAACTGCAAAGGAACTGGTTCAAAGCAACTGCAGACAACTTCTGACTGAATTAGTCTGTAAGATGATAGCACTGCAACTGAAAAATGGATTTTCAGTTGCAAAAACTTTTACTCTCAGACAGAACTAAGGATTAGCCAAAGATGCGTGTGTGTGTCTTCTGATTTATTCTTGGTGGATTTTAATGTGGCAGTACCACAAAAAAAAAAAAAAAAAAAAAAACCAACCAAAACCCCAAAAAACCCCAACCCTTAAAAGCTGCATAGTCTAGAGTTAGTATCTAAGGAAATATAATGAGAAATGTCTTTCTCTAATTTCATATCTACAGAATTTAAACCCAAAGGGATTGGTTTTTATTATGAATTCTTCACATTTCTTATTCTCATTTTAACTTTCTTTTCTCTTTTATTCTCAGCATTAAACAGGTCCCTACATTTGATGCACCTAAATTTTATTTCAATTAAAAAATTTTTTATGAAAACAGACATTCTTTGAATGTCTATGAAAATTAGACAAAATTTCCTGTAAGTATTAGTCTCCTAAAATGAAATTGTATTGAAGTTACGGGATTTTAGGTTGCTGGTTTTTGATATACACCACTGATATCTCTACCAACATGATCTGAAGCAAAAGAAACACATGGCTGCCTGGGAAGAGTCAGTCTGCTTAAAGGTGAAACTCAGAATCCCAATTTTCATTAAGTTTATAGGATTTTTTTCTTTCCCCCCCCCCCCCACTTTCAGGGGAANNNCCCCCCCATTTCAGTGGAACACTTCTAAGATTCAGCTCAGCAAAACTATGTCCTTTGCTGAACCAGGAAAACAGCAAATAGATCCAACTTCAATTATGTGTCATTTTCCTCCAAGAACATCAGAATAAGTCTTGATGAATGCAATCTCACAGAACATACCACGATTAAATCATTTGAAACTTCAAGAACTCTTTGCTGAATGATAGCTTAAGGCCATGTTAACTTGAGACTCACTGATGAAAGATTGTTTTAGTTCAAATCTTTCACCCTTACTTAAGGGTAAACAACTCATCATAAAAGTATAAAGACTGTTTAATATTTTGAACCATATAAAGTGAAACCTGCACAGAAAGGTTAGTTAGGATTGCAGTTTGTAAATCAAGGGTGCTGATGACAGTGAAAAACAGTATCTGAAGTTGTAATTTATGCACATTAGTGATTGATGGCCCACTTACAGCTTACTTGTGAACTGATTTATAAACACCAACAGTACTAGAGGGCAGGGGATAAATGTCCTTTCCTTTATGGAAGAGTTGGATTCATACACTAGCAAAGACCATCCCCTTCTTGTGTCCTCTACTTGGACTCCAGGCAAAAGTCCTCTTTGGGATCTCTCATGACCTAAGCTAAATTCAAGTCCAGGTACTCCCTGGCTGATATCTTTTAATGGAGAGAACAAGCTGGAAAACCAATTATAAACAGAAATTAATTATTAACAGTAGTGATGAGAAAATTGATCACTGTCATTTAAAAAAGTTACCTAGCACCATCAGTGCACACTCAACAAAAGGGCAAAAAAGTACAATATATACTCCACCATATTTTTTTTCCTTATTTTCTGCATTAATTCTTTTAAATGGCTGACTTGAATGTTACTCTTCTTTCTCCCTGGAGACTGTAGCCCACTCCTAGCTCCATTGCCTTAAAACAGGCAAAAAAACCCCCAACCTCTTCATTTTGTGATGTGTGAGGGTAACCAGGGGTTTATTGATTTAGTCATAAACAAATGAATTTGACATCAGGGTTTTTTTCCTGGATCACAGGGTTACAATGAGACAATAATAGCAGCCAGATCACAAAGAGTAACTAAATGCGTAATTCTCTACTTTTTACCGAGCCAGATAAGGGTAGACAGACACTTATTACTCTTTACATTTTCATAATAAACCCTAACATATGTCTTTGCATAAATTTTATAACTTTTAAAATTATCAAATCACTTTCCATGGCCAAAACTGGTAATGTAATACAGTAGATTGAAGAACAAATGAAAGAAATTTGTTATACAAATAACAGTGAAATTTTGGAGGAGTAGAGCTTTACTGAGCTAGAAAGACAGAAAATCTTTTCTATTTATATCAGAAAACTTGACATCTTCTTTTACTCCCTTGATTTGATCCCTTGTGAAGCCCCAGATTTGTATTGACAAATACATGTATAATGCTTTTAAGTAAAAAAGACAAATTTGAGTGAAGTTTTTTACATATACACTATTTAGTTATAAATTTGTAATTTTTCTTCAAGACATCCCTTAAAGACAGTATTTCTTCAGAATTCATAATAATTTTCATCAGCATACATGCAAATTTTTTTACATACTGTCATCTATTTGATTCACAAAGGAGACTAAAATTATAGATGTGTCAACCTCACAAAATTAAAATGATTTATAACTTCATAATTCAGGGGGTACCACTACTTTCTTAATTTAGCATGCACACAGATGCAAACTGCCTATAAAGTAGTTTGACATAATCACATGCTGAAACATACAACTCTTCTTCCAGATTCTTCCTACTCACATTTTCTAGTACTAGATGATCACAGATTTTAAAAATAAACCCTTAGATATTAAGTTATCAAAGTTTGTTCACTTAGATTGTGGTCTTACGCTATTAATTTTTATTATACTCATGTCTACATTTTAACTAAAATGGCAATTTTTAATAGGATATGAATCAGAGTAAATCTCCAAATATCAAGGAATGCATAGCAGGGCATTGCATTTGAAGGACTAGTTAATGATGTGGGATTCTTACAATTTCTTTTCAGTTGGTCCTTAACCACAATAAACTACATTTTAATCTAAGTCTATTTCTATAGATAAATGATGAACACTTCTCAGCAAAAAATTTAACTGTTTATATGCAATGCTTTATGCAAAGAAAACTACTTAGCAAACACTGGAATTGTTATTAGACAAATATAATATAGAGAAGTCACATACCTGAATAAAGCTGATTTGTACTTTATTGCTGATTAAGTGACAGTAGTAAAGACAGTATTTATTAACAGGGGAATGCTGCTGTATCTTGTGACATACGCTGGGAGCACTTCTTCCTGAATCACACAGATGTCACGGGTGTTCTACACTTGGAAAAGATTCACACTGTCACCGAGCAAAGTTACATTGGTTTTTTGAGTTTCCTGCACTAATTAATTTCCTATCTCTAGAGAGAATGGAGGAGATAAATGCCAGACACCTTATTTAACTAATTTCTCACTTTTTCAGCAAGGTGACTGTATGCTATAGCAAAGTTTAGGCTAACATCTTTGTACACTCAAGCAGACCTACCATGGTATGATTGTTGATGTTTAGAATATAAAGCAGAAGCTACACGGTAAGATATTTTGTCATTCCTACTGGATTAATGTTTATAGGAACATACCTAACAAAGACCTGCCTTTCCTAGATAGGTTAATTATCTAGAGGCTTGTCCATTAGCACATTCAAATCTTCTTTCATTTTACATTTATGAGCCATATTAATTTTATATGCCCACAGCAAATTCTCTAATTTGATTATTTCCATTGCTAGGTCCAGTAAAAATTATCCATAACACAATCTGGGCAGAAAAACCAGCTGTAATATAAATTCATGTTTTATTTATGGAATATAAACTTCAGTTACAGGATTGATTTATCTTTTCCCCTTGAAATTGAAATGAAATGCTATGCTACTGAGAGGTTTGGCCAATGAAGAATTTTAAAGCAATAGACAAACTCATACTGTCATTGAGCAAGCACCATTTTGAAATGGAGTTGACTGTTGAAATTTCCTAAAGCAGTCCAATGAACTATCTTTGGGGGACACTTTACAAAGTGTTTCCCATTTGTTGAAAGAGAGACAATATGTATGTGAGGCACTGTTCTTATTTGGAAGATGATTAAATGATCACCTTGCTGACAGACTGGGTTCCTTTTTCCACTTCATTAATTCTAACTCTACTTAATTTAAAACCAATAGGTTTACTTTTTTCTCCTAAACTGGGGATTATTTTCAATTATGTTCTGTTTAGAAACAAATGATGCTTCATAATACACTAGTTTTTATGTTTTCATTACTAGGAAAATAACAATATTATGCCTGTATTTTAACTTTAGAATTACACACACATTTTTAAGGAAAATTAACAGGGAACTTGATAATATCAGTTCTTTGACTTTACCTTACCTGATCATAAACATACCAGCTAATCACTCTTTAATGCTACCCAATAAAGTAAGTATAATAAGAGTTGCTAGGAATTTTATGTTGCTAGAGTTTTCAAAAGAATCAGTGTAAAATTAAGTCTGGATACAGGCACAAGCATGAAAAAACTAAGAAATGTCCCACATTTTCAAAATGTACAGCTTTCCATAAAGTAAATGGATGTAGATTGCCATCATTTAAAATCAGATCAAATTTCCTCATAATTCTAATGAATATGCAGCTTTCACTTCAAAGTAAGGCTCAAATCTTCAGTGATGACAGAAGACTAGTACATGTCATACAGATTTTACTGAATATGAAGCTTAAACCTCTAACACATGCCAGGACAGTATATGAGTGCACTGCTAGAAGAAAAACATGAACACAGTTTGGAAGTATTTATATTACTTTTGTGAACATAATTGTTGATTCTCTCTTCACCATAACATGTGGAAGGATTTAAACAGGTGATTGGTCAATTTGGATTAATTAAAAAGTAACCCCTTTACTATGAAGCAATCCAAAACTTGTCTGAAATGATGTCGTGAACTGTCACACTTTAGGGTCATCAAAAACTATTAAAAACCATTGCAAGTTTGATCCACCAAGCACCAGAAAAATTTAAACCTAATATGATGTTTATTCTGCTTTCTGGAATATCTACAAATTGATAAAAACTGAATCTAAATTAAAAATGCAAAAAAAAATCCTCAAATAAAAACATAAATTTTCCATATTTTTATATAAAATTTTCAGACCACTGTTGCTATTTCAGTGGAGAGAGAAAATTAAATTATTTCCATCATAAACACTTTACTTGCCTTATTTTCACATTAATACACTATTTTCTAAGTTTCAAAACCAATTCAAATTAAAACCAGATTTAACCATATGACTATTTAACACCTAAAATGCAAATTCAGAAGACCTGTGCAGTGAACAGCTCCCTTCTGTTGGCTTTTTCCATTGATTAACTTCAGTTTTAACCTCAGATTAACTTGCAAGACAGATTTAGTAGCAGTTGGAAGCAGTTGGAATTGCTTAAAACAAAACTTTAAAAGCAGCCATGCTTTAGGAGAAAAATTGGAAACAAGAAAGCTTTTCAAGAGCTAAAAGGTTCATTGCTCTGTATAGGTTATGAAAACATTGTATGAACATATCTGAACTGCAGGTACAGAAAAATATGTTCACATTTTCCTGCTTCAGTGCAATCTTCATATAGAAAAGACTGAATTGCAATTAATGTCATATTGATTTGAAGAAGAGCAGCGTACTTTGAGCCACTTTTAAAACCATGCTACTTTAAAACTGCAATAAGAGGAGCACTGATTATGACTGATAAAGCTTTTTTCTATATTAAGCTTCTTTCGATCCCAGAAGCACAATTTGCTTCTTGGCTTTAGAGTAAATTTCCTTATTTGAAATAAAAAAAAAAAAAAAAAAAAAAGAGATGGTTTAGTGTAAGATCTGCAGTGAATTTAAGGCTGAACATTCCAAACTGACAGAGGAACTACTCACACAGTAAAACACATTAACACATTCTTATTTATTTATCAGGGAAAAGGCTGAGTCCTCTCTTTGAGAGAAGTAAGGCTGACTCGCATGGAACTCCATCCCAGGATCATCAGGTACTGCAAAGAGGGGAATCTCTGTCGTCTGGGAATACACTATTTAGAAACTGAAATCTCTGCTAATTGCTGTAATTGGGATTCATTTGCATACATACCTGAAATCTGGGATTATGAAAGAAACCGTTGCATGTTTGTAACAGAAACCCTATTTTTGGAGATTAGCAAACTACCCTAGTTAAATCTCCAAAAGCAAATCTCCAAAAGTAATGCTAGACTACCCTCGGGAAATATAGTCTTGATAAGACTACTGTTAAAACCCATGCATAACTACTGGGAAGGAGTTGGTATTTTAAAAGACAAACATGGTATTGAATAAAATTCAGAAAAGGACTGACTACTTCTCCAGATAGTAAGAATACAAGAGATTGTATTGTGTGCTACTCTCAGAGGTTACAAGGCTGTAGTTATTTACTGTAAAGCTTCTTGTACTTTTCTGAAGGGAGCATGTTTTCTACTTGTGAAAAGTGAACATTTTGAATTAATGAAATTTAGAGCTACTGCTAACTAAAATTTATTTACTAATGTTCTTAAAGTTAAATCACAGTTCAATATGTTTTTCCATGAAACACAGCCAAAGAGATTAAAAAACCTAAATGGGCTGTGAGAACACATTAAGTAATTTTGCTCTGTGGGTATGGAAGCTGGGACAGCTCCAGAAAATCTCACATGAACATGTGGTCACAAGTCACATAAAACTTTACCTTTGCCTATCACTATACTATCATCTATAGTCTTACACATGGTTCAGTCTCAAGAATTGCTTTAGTTCTCACGGCTAGCCAGCAGCAAAACACAAGCTTTACTGATCACTCTAACTGTAGCATTCTGATTGTTCAGCAGCCCACTGGAGCTTTAATGCTGACAGCAATATTCAGTCACAGTGGACTTCAAGAAACATCCCAAAATGATAAGAAGATAGATGGACAGTGAACATCATTTATCTTTAGGTTGTTATTTTCTTCTAATGTGCACAATTTTGCACAAATTTTTCATGCCTTGACCGTACATGAAGTAGAATATCCTATGCTGAATACATGGTACATATAGTACACTAGTACATGTGTATTAATGTGTACACTAGTGGCACACAAAACTTTTTGTGCTCATTTACACATGCTATTCTGCCCAGCTTGTCTTCATTCAGTGACAAAAGTGTTTCAAAAGGCTTGAAAGAGTTAACCTGCTAAAAGTCCCGTGTAGTTTACACACTGTAAGTAGCCAAATGTAATGCAAGCTGAATAGTGACAGAGAATGAAAAATAGATTGGGTGTTTCAGGTTTGGAGCAGTAAATTATCATGTTATTCATTGAACTCTCCCTAGGCTCAGCCAGCCATACATCATCTGTCAATACTCCAAATTCGATCTATAAATTAATGTCATGATTTTGGGGCTGTGACTAAATGTATGCTATTCTCAGGAGAGGTCAGGAACTGCAGAATTCAGGTAATTTTACAGTGCGATACGTATACAAATCCCAGGAGAGCTGATCTACATTCCATGTAGATGAGCAGAAGATTTTTTATCTCAGATGATACCTGGCTTCCACTCCAGAGTTAGCAAACTTGTGGCGGGTGGGTGGGGTATTACACCAATCCCAAAGGGAAAAGAATTAGAAATATGCCCAAGCACAATAGGTATGACTTAAGTAATGGTGTCTTCTATTATTGTTACTGAGAGTTTTTAAGTAGGAAAAAATAATGGAAAAAGGAAGCAATCTAGAAGTCCACCAGCTATGTACTTCTCTGTATTGGCATATTAGGACCAAGTCAGTAACATCCCAGAACTTTGCAGAAGAGCAGACTGAAAGGATTAGGAGTTCCAAGTGAGTGATAATGAAAGTAACTAGATGTGCTTCAAAACTAGGAGCCTTAATATTACTAGCCCCAATAATAAAAAACTGAAAAAATACAGAGGATGCACAAAGTAAGTGGATTATCTTAAACTTGCTTATTTGCTAACAGTTCCTTGATACATCAATATTCCTTTATATATGTATGTGGTAAGGTTTTGGTAATGAGGGGTGTTGCAGGGGTGGTTTCTGTGATAAGACACCAGAAGCCGCCCCAGTGTTGAACAGAGCCAGTTCCAGCTGGCTCCAAAATGGACCGGCCACTGGCCAAAGCTGAGCCCATCAGTGACATTGGCAGCACTTCTGTGAAAACACATTTAAGATACAAGATACACTGAGCAGCAGTGTGCAATAGGGAGGAGTGAGGAAAAAGTGTGAGAGCAACAGGCCTGCAGACACCACGGCTGGAAAGGAGGTGGAGGAGGTGCTCCAGGAGCAGACACCTGGAGAAGACTATGGTGACACAGGCACCTGCACTGCAGCAGGTGGACATGCCTGGAAGGAAGCTGCAGCCAGGGAGAGCCCACACAGGAGCAGGCTCCTGGCACGAGCTGCAGCATGTGGAGAGGAGTCCATGCAGGAGCAGGTTTTCTGGCAGGACCTGTGACCGCCTGTGGGATGCACAGTGGAGGAGTCTGTTTCTGAAGGACTGCACCCTGCAGGCAGGATGGGAAGGATCCGTGCTGGAGAAGCTCGTGACAGACTGTATACCATGGGTGGGAACCCACAATGGAGCAGGGGAAGAACATGAGGAGGAAGGAGCAGCAGAGACAAAATGTTATGAATTGACTGCAACCCCCATTCCCCGTTACTCTGTGTCGCTCGGGGGAAGAAGGTAGAAGAGGTGGGAGTGAAGTTGAACCTGTGAAGAAGGGAGGGGTGGGGGAAGGTGTTTCTAGTTTTCTGGGGTGTTTTATTTCTCACTATCCTACTCTGTTATTAATTGGCAATAAATTAAATTAATCTTGCCCAAGCCCGCTTTCCCTGTTTCAGTAACTGCTGAGCGATCCCCCTGTGCTTACCTTGACCCACGAGCTTTTCATGGTATCTTCTCCCCCTGACCTGCTGAGGAGGGGGAGTGAGAGAGCAGCCTGGTGGGCATTTGGTGGCCAGCCAAGGTCAACCCACTACAATGTAATTACATGTTCTGTGGGTCCTAGATACGAACCTTGGAAGTAGAGGTAGCGCAGGTTTATTCTACCTAACACATTCTGAAAATTGTCATTGAACATGCCCTGCCTCCTCACAGGTCTTGCATCCTGTGAGCAGGTGATGATGTTTCTCTTTTGACTCTACTGCAAACCAGATGTGAAGCACGGGAAATTTGCAGAGACATGATACTTTCCTAACTTAAAGCTGCATGATTTACAGACTAGAGCTGGCTTGCGGCAGGCTGGCTTGCAGCCAAGACTGGTTGTATCTAGGCATGAAGATATAACCAAAAAACCACATTCTTTATTGCCTCTCCCCTTC
>VZSF01004006.1:197135-329295 GCA_013398295.1 Chionis minor | reverse complement strand
ATTACACCAATCCCAAAGGGAAAAGAATTAGAAATATGCCCAAGCACAATAGGTATGACTTAAGTAATGGTGTCTTCTATTATTGTTACTGAGAGTTTTTAAGTAGGAAAAAATAATGGAAAAAGGAAGCAATCTAGAAGTCCACCAGCTATGTACTTCTCTGTATTGGCATATTAGGACCAAGTCAGTAACATCCCAGAACTTTGCAGAAGAGCAGACTGAAAGGATTAGGAGTTCCAAGTGAGTGATAATGAAAGTAACTAGATGTGCTTCAAAACTAGGAGCCTTAATATTACTAGCCCCAATAATAAAAAACTGAAAAAATACAGAGGATGCACAAAGTAAGTGGATTATCTTAAACTTGCTTATTTGCTAACAGTTCCTTGATACATCAATATTCCTTTATATATGTATGTGGTAAGGTTTTGGTAATGAGGGGTGTTGCAGGGGTGGTTTCTGTGATAAGACACCAGAAGCCGCCCCAGTGTTGAACAGAGCCAGTTCCAGCTGGCTCCAAAATGGACCGGCCACTGGCCAAAGCTGAGCCCATCAGTGACATTGGCAGCACTTCTGTGAAAACACATTTAAGATACAAGATACACTGAGCAGCAGTGTGCAATAGGGAGGAGTGAGGAAAAAGTGTGAGAGCAACAGGCCTGCAGACACCACGGCTGGAAAGGAGGTGGAGGAGGTGCTCCAGGAGCAGACACCTGGAGAAGACTATGGTGACACAGGCACCTGCACTGCAGCAGGTGGACATGCCTGGAAGGAAGCTGCAGCCAGGGAGAGCCCACACAGGAGCAGGCTCCTGGCACGAGCTGCAGCATGTGGAGAGGAGTCCATGCAGGAGCAGGTTTTCTGGCAGGACCTGTGACCGCCTGTGGGATGCACAGTGGAGGAGTCTGTTTCTGAAGGACTGCACCCTGCAGGCAGGATGGGAAGGATCCGTGCTGGAGAAGCTCGTGACAGACTGTATACCATGGGTGGGAACCCACAATGGAGCAGGGGAAGAACATGAGGAGGAAGGAGCAGCAGAGACAAAATGTTATGAATTGACTGCAACCCCCATTCCCCGTTACTCTGTGTCGCTCGGGGGAAGAAGGTAGAAGAGGTGGGAGTGAAGTTGAACCTGTGAAGAAGGGAGGGGTGGGGGAAGGTGTTTCTAGTTTTCTGGGGTGTTTTATTTCTCACTATCCTACTCTGTTATTAATTGGCAATAAATTAAATTAATCTTGCCCAAGCCCGCTTTCCCTGTTTCAGTAACTGCTGAGCGATCCCCCTGTGCTTACCTTGACCCACGAGCTTTTCATGGTATCTTCTCCCCCTGACCTGCTGAGGAGGGGGAGTGAGAGAGCAGCCTGGTGGGCATTTGGTGGCCAGCCAAGGTCAACCCACTACAATGTAATTACATGTTCTGTGGGTCCTAGATACGAACCTTGGAAGTAGAGGTAGCGCAGGTTTATTCTACCTAACACATTCTGAAAATTGTCATTGAACATGCCCTGCCTCCTCACAGGTCTTGCATCCTGTGAGCAGGTGATGATGTTTCTCTTTTGACTCTACTGCAAACCAGATGTGAAGCACGGGAAATTTGCAGAGACATGATACTTTCCTAACTTAAAGCTGCATGATTTACAGACTAGAGCTGGCTTGCGGCAGGCTGGCTTGCAGCCAAGACTGGTTGTATCTAGGCATGAAGATATAACCAAAAAACCACATTCTTTATTGCCTCTCCCCTTCATCAGGCAATGAAAAACACAGTCCTTTGCAGGTGAAACATCTTAATATGGTGCTAACATTTCTGCAAGGTTTTAAGGGATAAATCTCAAGGCAGTGATGNATTACACCAATCCCAAAGGGAAAAGAATTAGAAATATGCCCAAGCACAATAGGTATGACTTAAGTAATGGTGTCTTCTATTATTGTTACTGAGAGTTTTTAAGTAGGAAAAAATAATGGAAAAAGGAAGCAATCTAGAAGTCCACCAGCTATGTACTTCTCTGTATTGGCATATTAGGACCAAGTCAGTAACATCCCAGAACTTTGCAGAAGAGCAGACTGAAAGGATTAGGAGTTCCAAGTGAGTGATAATGAAAGTAACTAGATGTGCTTCAAAACTAGGAGCCTTAATATTACTAGCCCCAATAATAAAAAACTGAAAAAATACAGAGGATGCACAAAGTAAGTGGATTATCTTAAACTTGCTTATTTGCTAACAGTTCCTTGATACATCAATATTCCTTTATATATGTATGTGGTAAGGTTTTGGTAATGAGGGGTGTTGCAGGGGTGGTTTCTGTGATAAGACACCAGAAGCCGCCCCAGTGTTGAACAGAGCCAGTTCCAGCTGGCTCCAAAATGGACCGGCCACTGGCCAAAGCTGAGCCCATCAGTGACATTGGCAGCACTTCTGTGAAAACACATTTAAGATACAAGATACACTGAGCAGCAGTGTGCAATAGGGAGGAGTGAGGAAAAAGTGTGAGAGCAACAGGCCTGCAGACACCACGGCTGGAAAGGAGGTGGAGGAGGTGCTCCAGGAGCAGACACCTGGAGAAGACTATGGTGACACAGGCACCTGCACTGCAGCAGGTGGACATGCCTGGAAGGAAGCTGCAGCCAGGGAGAGCCCACACAGGAGCAGGCTCCTGGCACGAGCTGCAGCATGTGGAGAGGAGTCCATGCAGGAGCAGGTTTTCTGGCAGGACCTGTGACCGCCTGTGGGATGCACAGTGGAGGAGTCTGTTTCTGAAGGACTGCACCCTGCAGGCAGGATGGGAAGGATCCGTGCTGGAGAAGCTCGTGACAGACTGTATACCATGGGTGGGAACCCACAATGGAGCAGGGGAAGAACATGAGGAGGAAGGAGCAGCAGAGACAAAATGTTATGAATTGACTGCAACCCCCATTCCCCGTTACTCTGTGTCGCTCGGGGGAAGAAGGTAGAAGAGGTGGGAGTGAAGTTGAACCTGTGAAGAAGGGAGGGGTGGGGGAAGGTGTTTCTAGTTTTCTGGGGTGTTTTATTTCTCACTATCCTACTCTGTTATTAATTGGCAATAAATTAAATTAATCTTGCCCAAGCCCGCTTTCCCTGTTTCAGTAACTGCTGAGCGATCCCCCTGTGCTTACCTTGACCCACGAGCTTTTCATGGTATCTTCTCCCCCTGACCTGCTGAGGAGGGGGAGTGAGAGAGCAGCCTGGTGGGCATTTGGTGGCCAGCCAAGGTCAACCCACTACAATGTAATTACATGTTCTGTGGGTCCTAGATACGAACCTTGGAAGTAGAGGTAGCGCAGGTTTATTCTACCTAACACATTCTGAAAATTGTCATTGAACATGCCCTGCCTCCTCACAGGTCTTGCATCCTGTGAGCAGGTGATGATGTTTCTCTTTTGACTCTACTGCAAACCAGATGTGAAGCACGGGAAATTTGCAGAGACATGATACTTTCCTAACTTAAAGCTGCATGATTTACAGACTAGAGCTGGCTTGCGGCAGGCTGGCTTGCAGCCAAGACTGGTTGTATCTAGGCATGAAGATATAACCAAAAAACCACATTCTTTATTGCCTCTCCCCTTCATCAGGCAATGAAAAACACAGTCCTTTGCAGGTGAAACATCTTAATATGGTGCTAACATTTCTGCAAGGTTTTAAGGGATAAATCTCAAGGCAGTGATGATTCACTCAAAAGTGTTTTATCCCTAGACCTGGTTGGGACTTTTCTGACTAAATGCGTATTCATTGAGATCTAAATGCACTGTCAGAAATCTACCCATCTCTCTGCCTGTCAGCCTGGGCAGGCTGCTGAAGAATCCACGACTACAGCATTGAGGGCAGTTGTATTGTGTTGATGGGGGTCAGAATTTCTAAGGAAAACATTTTGTTTGAATTTCCTTCTTAGAAGAACATTTTTAAATTCTATTTTTAAATTGCAATCTTTGGAACACCGGAAGTAGTAAATTTGAAACTGTACAAATGTACACTATTGCGTTTTGTAGTGCCAGGTGCTAGAAAGTATAAGCCTAAGAAAGAAATTGAATCAATTTCTCCCAGGTTTACAAAAAACTTCTTCAAACACTAAGTCTCATTCACTTGTTTTCCAAAATACTTACCACAGCAGAGGCCCCTATAAGAAATTATTCAATTAAAGACTACCGCATGCATAATGCATTATGGGGTAGATTAACCAAGATGGAAAAGACAGTCTTTTGTTCTAGCTTAAACTACATGCTTCTATGCCATTCTCTTTTCAGCCTTAGTACTCCTGATACATTTTTATTTCTTTTAATTAGGTTCAAAAAAACCTAAACAGATGAGACATAATCTGTCAGGAATGATATACATGCATACAGTAATACACGTATAAACCCACAAATAGGTATAGCTTATACTTTCTTTCACAGGGAGGCTTCCCAAGATTACTTCCAGCCTTACCTTCTATCATAAATATAAACATACAGTGATTATTTTCTTCACTTTTTTTTTTTTTAAATTCCTGCCAAGACTAATTCTGTATTGTTCTATGCTTCCTGATACTGAAATTTGATTCGTTACAATTGGCTAAATGCCAATTAGACCATCATTTCAAATGTAGTGGTTATTAAGAATTCAGTTCTATGATCATCAGGATAAAATGAAGGTGATATGCCTAAGAATCTGAACACTGTGAGAAAAAAACCACCTTAAGTATAATGACAATGTTACGAATCTTCAAAAAAATCCCCAAACCTTTTATACTGTGGAAAGACAGTAAGAAATTACTTTGCTTAGTGTTCAGTGACAAATACTTAGCACAATCTGTTCTGCAAACACCAGAGTGCTTATTAACATGGATGCTTAAGCGGTACTTTTAAAATGAAAACATAAAATTTGCTTGCAACCTTCACCCTTTTTAGGCTCAACGCGTTGTTTCAAAACATGATTCCCATACGTAAGAACGCATTAAAAAACAATCCTGCAGAGGTTTCAGTTTCTACATTATACAAAATATGCAGCAATTTGTATGAGAGGGGGTTTTTTTCAAGAGGAAGAAGACATGGATTTAATAATGCTTCAGAACATAGTTCATCTATTCTCACATAATGTGGAAAGCCAACTGTGCAATTTCTCTGATGAATGCCAAGGTATAGCCACAGAATACAAGCATCTAGCTCAATCAGAAATAAGTGGATGAAGAGAAAGAAAGAGGAACCTTTCTCTATTTTGCATATTTTTTTAATATTTCACGTTTCTTGCTGATGATAGCAATTGCATACTACAACCTCATACACCAATATTTTAGTGAAAGCAGATTCAATATTGATACATATATCTATAGTAGATATTTAATATGGAGAGCAGTCCTCTGTCTGATATTCTTTTCCAGTATTTGTCACATTCATCTGCCATTCAGTTAATGAAGTTGCATTTTCATTCCTTCTTCTGCAAACTGCAAATAACTCAAAATGTGAGGCAATTTTATGTATAAAACTCATCAAGATTCTCAGATGGTTTTCAGTAATACTTTTATTACTGTGTATGAATGCCTTTTAGCAGTTTCAAACTGGACAATATTTTTTAAAGCAAGGGGAAGGGACACTATGGGATACGTGACATGAAGGCCTGTTATAATAGGTAGTGCCTGATTGCCTTACCTTCTAATAAAATGTATTTATATGATAAGAAGTAGATTTGGATTTTCACACTTATTACATGCTTAAAAATTATTTTGTCATTGCAATTCATTTATGCCATGAATTACATAAAGGATAAAACAGTATCTCCGTGTCTTTGTTTCATAGGAATAGCAGTTACTTATGGCACAGTATATTTATCAAATCAACTAAGAATCTCAAAATGGGATCAGGAAAAATCTTATATAGATGCACAAAGTATTAATAATTTCAGATTTCAGTTTAAGGTAAACAGCCAGACGCTATGTTAGACTATGTTGTTATACATTTTTATGGTCTTGTGCCATCACACTAATACAGACTTTATTCTGATAAAACATGGAGGCTGCAGATACAGCAAGGTTCATCAGAGGTTCAACAATGGGAAAAAATACCCAAAACAACAAGTGAGCAATCATGAAACTTTCTATTACAGTCCCCAAAAAATTCCATACCTCTGCATGCCTGACATCCTAGATTTCACCCTCACTAACCTACCTTCACTCTGTGCTTACTGTCGAAATTCTAGGGCAGAGGTTTTGAGATTTACGTATTTATGCTAGTCTCTTTAAAACCAAAATTCATCTGACCTTGCATATTTCTAATTTATAAATCTTAAAGTCAGAATAAAGATGTATATTCTTAGGCAAATACAAAAAAGATAGGAAATAAAAGTCATTATGAATGAAAAAGGAACTATTTGTCCAGAACAAAAGAATATACATCCTAAATATTAATCTCAGAATATATCATTTATAACCATGACTCAGACTGAACTTTGCCTTGAATGTGGATAGTGTTTCAAATATTATGATCAAAAAGGAAGACTGTAAGAATCCGGAGCAACACATTTAACTTCACGCAATGGCTGTCTTTTTTGGATCTTTTTTTTGGATCTCAAAATATTGTGGCACATGTGGAAGTGAGAACATGTGTCTAGACCTCCAATGAAACACACGCTTTACGGCGAAGTAAGGCCCCTTCAGTATATGAAAAAAATATAATTATAAACAGAAATTAGAAAAGGCAGGGTCATAAATTTTCATGTGACAATCCCTGACACTTTAAAAGAGAAATATGCCATCTTTCAGAATATTTTCACCTATGCAGGATTATTTTTCTGCATGCAACAGGTGAACTTTGTATTCCTCTTTCCAGTACCAAAACTGTATTTGGGAAGCTGTTCTTCACTTCCACCACCTCCACAATCCTGGACCTTCAAACTTGCAAAACTAACAGTGAAAATGGAAACTTTAATCTGGTTGTTTTTAAAGTTTATGTAGCCATTTGTATTGTTAGTAATAACAGCAGGCATGATCACTGATGCTTCACCTCAAAGCCTCAATGTTTCTCTGCAATTTTAATCCAAAACCTCCAGGCTTCTTAGCTGTCAAAGGATATAGTGATATGAATTACATCTAATATTCGACTGACATCTGTCAAGCTCTACAAGCACAGAATATTTTTGCTTGTGAAAACTACCAAGGAGAAAAAGCCCAGCTCATAATCAGTAGTAATTTGGCAATAGCCCAAAAGCTTTTTCAGTACAAAAATGAATTGAATTTGTGCCTTTTTAAATGATAGCAGTGATGTATTTTTTTAAGAAAGCAACACCAACAAATGGTGAAAACAGTTTTAAAAGGAAAAATATGTACAGAACTAAAAAAGCCCACGTTGCTGAACACATTGTCACTTGACACCAAGTCTTTCATTTTCAACTAATTAAAACTTTTTTTGCAGAGTTATAACAAGACTTAACACAGTTTGACTGCACTCAGAAAAGGTTGAAAGCATAAGAATATAGAATAAAAACACTGTTTATACTATAGATGTATAAAAGATTTTCATCAAGGTAGTCATCACAGCAGCAAGACATTCAAGAAATTAAAATGGTGGATTGAGCCAAAACAATTGCAAGAATATTAATATCAGTTAAGCTATATCAATGCAGCACCATGACAGAGAAACCCCTAAAACAGACGTTTCAAATAGGGCAGCTAAGTGATTTTTTGTAATAGCCCAATTGTATTTTCCCCAGGACTTGAATATTGGACATTTTAAGGGAATGTCAACGTATAACCTCTTAAAAATAATGATGGTGTTTCTTGATTGCAATGACTCTAGAACTGTGATACATGCACACCTGGAAAGAAATAAACCACTTCAATTCATCTAATTCTATACAGAATGGGGCATTGTACTGAAGAGAAGTCAGACAAATACCAGTAGCTTGGGCCATGCCTGCATTTGTTTCACAGCTGCATTTTTTAGATTTGTTTGTGATTTTGTCCCTTTTCTTTTCCTCATGTTACATCTCATTCTATACTCAAATCACTGAAATTACATTTCTGCCCAGATTTATTTTGTTGCTCTTGTCTCTGAATCCATATTATTTGCAACTGCCCATTTTGACTTTATCAATAGGTTTACAAGTTCATCAATTTTCCTCACATTCTGTTGTTTAGAAATCAAAACATATTTTACACAAACTGGCACTGGTGGGTCCACTGAGACTAAAAGAGCCAAGGACTTCTATCACTTAATATTTTGCTGGCATCACTAAAGGAAAAATCATGCTCTCATATGGTCTGCCACTGACCTAGTGCAACCCTGAAACTTCATTCCTTGAAAGCTAGCTATTATTCAGGCACAATCCTGATCATACTAGCAACTTCCATAATAGCGCCATAAACGTCTAGCTTTAATCAATATTAATGTCCACCAATTTCATTTTCTTGCTGTTCCTGCACAGGTACCATTGCTCTGCATTGTATCTACAGCTTTCGAGAGCGGATTTCAGAATGCCCATCTCAGTGCAGACACCTGGATTACTGCCACGTTATGGACACTAGGCTTGCAGGAAGAAGAGCTTCTTAATAGATACATGTGTCAGAGCATAGCTATATCTACACAAAAATGAAGAGTACAGTTACATACAAAAAAACCCTAAAACCCAACAGCAACAAAACAAGCAAACAAATAAACCCCAGCCCAACAACCTTTTTTTCAAAGGTGTTAGGGAAAGGCTGCACCTCAAATCCAGTAGCTAGCATTCAGAGTTAAAAGAATTTCTCCATTTGCTTCATAATACACTGTGGAGTGCAGAAAAAAACACACGTGGGAATGGGGAAGGATTTCTGTGAGGCTATGTGGAACCTCACTGCTTTAACTCCTAGAAATTTTCCTCTAAATTTCCTCTATGTTGCTCCTGTTATTTGAATGGCAACATAGACTGATACTGGGCATATATTCTATATTTGTTCTAGTGATAAGGTCACTTTATGCCTTACAAACTTTCCTTTTTTTTCTCCTTGATGTATTTAAAAGACAACAGTAATATCTTTTTAACCTTTATTAGGCTGAAGTAAATATGCTCAGTTCCCCAAAACAGCTTCATTTTTCTTCACAGTATTCTGTCCTTCCACATAACCTGCTTATACATTTGGCAGCATTTAATTTTATCTCAATTCTCAATGTGTTAGCAACCTGAGAGTTTTGCCTTTGCCTGTTTCCAAAGCAACTCAGAATTTCATGATTCTTGATAAAAAAATTTGTTAAAATTCCCTTAATGGCAATAACTTCCACATGATTTTCAGGGAGGCTGAAACTGAGACCATGGCACGTTCCTTGCTAAGGTGGCAGCAATTTCTTATGGTCTGAGGAAGAATTCCCACTCTTCAGAGTCTGTCTTAAGTTCACTGAGTTATAGACTGCTTTTCATGTTATTTAATCAGCCATGACTTCTCATTAGTTCACTTCCACTGAGACAATTCTGATGGTAACAGACAATTTAAAAACGTTGCTTGCTAATCACCAAAGTCACAGGTCTCTGCCCAGTAGAACAGACGTCAGAAAGAGATATAGTGACAGCAAGTAGCTTCCTTCTCTCCCTGAAGAGGGATAATTCTTCTTCAAAGACTTGTTGTCCCATGCTTTGAACTGTAATGGCTGAGACTGGGTTGCTCTTCAAAATATTAACCAGGGCTTCAGAATTTGACAGATTTCTACAGCTGTTGTAGACATTAGGAACACTGGTGGTAGTGATGGGAACAGCTAGATTATAACAAAAGCACAATTTTTGTTTGGTTTTCTACAGAATGTTTTCATCAGCAAATGAAGATTACGAAAAATTAGACGCTTCTCAGATGACTAATTTGCTGAAATCCTAATGGCAATATGGGGGCTACAGCTCATCCAGAGCTCAGACTTGCCAGTAGCTGCCTTAAAGACAATAAGCAAGCTGAGGGCCTGGAAGCCACAGGAGGTTAGGAAAAAGCCCACAAGCTCCCAGCCAGCACACCCAGTGAGCTAGTATCACTGCTCTCAGGCTTCCTGGGGAGGACCGAAGTGTTCTATATCTTTAGAGACCTATTTTAAAACAGAATAACATTTTACTGTGCTTAATTCCATAATTAAGAAAGCTAACTACCAGAAAAATGTGCTACTTTTCATCACATGGACCTTTAGACTGCATGGCATAAAAGGTATCAGCCCATACTATCAAAACCAAAATAATATGGTTATTTAAAAATATTTGCCGGTACAACTCTGACAAACACCCTACCTCACCTCATTCAGCACCCATATAAAACCAACTCACCTTTGAGCATTACTTCTTTTTCTTTTCCAAGAAATTACTTACTTTTTTTCAGCAGACATTTGACAATGGGTTCAGCGCTACTGCCCTTACATCTGCCCCTGGAGGTCACCATGATAGGAAGCAAAGTATCTGCTTCTGTATATTTAGGGACTCCATGGTGGAAAATTTTGGCTCCTAAATAACTCAAGAAGGTAAAGCAACTGTGATTCTAAAGAAGATTTTTGACTGGGTCAAACCACTCGAGTGGTTCTTGCCCACTGAAGCTATGGGAAAGGAAAGGTGTTAGGAAAGGTGTTATTGTGTTAACCAAAGAAGTAGCCTGATTTGCCAAAATAAACCCCATTGTGTGTACACCCCTATACACCATGAGGCTGCTAAAAGTCTAGGCATTGTCCCATAGAAACTACTGTCACTAACGATTTTTTTAGAGATCTGAGAAGAAGAAGAAGAAGAAAACATCTTAAATAACAAGCAGCTCTCTAAATATTCCTTACTTTTTAATGAGTTTTATAAAGGAAAGCAAAGTACTTGGCACATTTCAGCAGCAGTAGGAACGTTAACAGTTTCTCGTGGAAAGACAGAACTCCTGTGGAAATGAGCTGCGAAACAAATATTTTTTTAGCGTCTTTAATGTGAACTACTCATCTAATGATCCGTTAAACTGATCCTAGAAAGCCACAGATTTTCTATGTGTGTGTTTTTAAATGTAAACTATTAAACAAACAAAACTGTGTCAATCTCTCTTTTGTGATGGGATGTACATATCAATGTTTGCAATACTTGATCCAAAATCCACGTAATTCATGATGTTACACACTTTTAACCTACTTCCTCCAAAGGTTTCTTGAATTTTGTTTCATTCTATTTAACTTAGATTGTACAACATGCAATGTTTATATCATAATATTAAGATCTAATTCTAATATGCACAGTTTCAAATATGTCACAAAAAAAATAAAAGCTTTATCCTTAAAAAAAATTTAATTCTTTTTAGAAACATTTTTTTTCAGGTAAAATATACCCTAGGACACAGTCTTGTACAATTGCATTTTCAAACAAGAAAACGGTGCACATTAATAGTGCAGTGTTCGGTGTCTCACAAGTAACTACCTGTCATTATGTACCATGACGCCCAAGTCTGTTCAAAACTTAACTCATTCATTATACCACGTCGCTGTTCAAACTGCAGACTGCTTGACATCCAGCTTTACAATATCCTAAGGTTTTAGCTGGTATTTAGCTCTTATTTGCAATGGCATGATAATTATTAGTTTAGTAAGTGCCTGTAGCAGAAATTGGTAAAAAAAAAGAAGAATGTTTCATATCTGGACTTAATAACATTCCACAGGTATTTTTTACTCAGTTTTACAAGTTTAGCTGAGAATCTCCAGTCTTTAGAACATCTGCATGCAGTCAAAAGTAAGTAATGGAAGAAAGAGCTTTGTAACACCCCTAACACCTTCCAAAGCATATTAAAAAAACCAACCAAAACTACCGAAACCCAAAAAACCTAAATGACAAACTCCAAACTTCCTGTTTACAACAAATTCCTTTAAGCTAAGGATTCCTATCTGGAGTTTTAAGTTAATTCATCTAAGCAAGACTTTAGTGTGTAACTTGATTTTTTTAAGATATAGATGCAGTACCGATTGCTTACCTGACTCACACGCAAATGTCTTTGACGTCTCATCATGAAAGATAATTGCCACTGCATGCTTCTTTGTCTCTCGTGGCAACCTAGTTATGTTTTTGATATTGTGCAGCTCAGTTACCTTAAAATGAAGAAAAGTATTTTAGGCCAGTGTATAAATAGTACAAATAAAAATATTAACCATAACTACTCAATTTTTACTATAATCTGATTTTTCCCCCCTAAGGCTATTTACATTTATAAGATTTTAATTGACAATAGCACAGATCAGCAGAGTCTACAGTTGCAAAACTTTCTATAAAATGTAAAGTATCTAAAAGTGAATAGTGTACTTCTCTAATCAAGTTTTACTTGAAAACATAATTATTGCAGTGACATCAAGACAGTCTTGTGACTATTGTGCAATATATTTTTCAATGTCTATATTCATACAACTTTGATCAGTTTCAGAATCTGCATCAAATACATAACCTAATGCAGTCTCTTAATAGTTAAGGGAAGTAACTCAATTATCATGCTAATTAGTAACATTCATTTGTAAGTATAGATCCTCATCTGTCTTTCAAGTGTAATTGTCATCCTCATAAGAACATTTTTATTTTCCAAATGTTAGAAAAGGTTATCAACAAAAAAATATCCTTGTAGCAAATTTATAGCACAAATAATTCAGTCTATTCTCATTTTCCTTTGATGCAAGTAGATAACTACGATTAACACAAATGGAATAAAAACACAACAACCAGAGCTGGTAGCATAGCCTGCATTAAACTGCTTAACACTTTGCATTATAAAATCTTTTTCTCAGTTTCTTGGAACACTGAGCAAACTTTATCTGTTTATAGTTAGGTTTTCCAGGCAGGACATCTGCCTCACACAGAATTAATTTCTTTAAAATGTCATCCATATAACTTTGGCCATTTATGACTAGGGAAAAAATGACCTAAATGTGGGTGGGGCTTTTTCTGTTTTGTTTTGTAATTCTTATGCTCCCTGTGTACAGCTCTAGCATTCCTTTTCATATTCTGGAAAGAATAATTTTTAAGAGACGAGGATTTTATATGGTGTGGTAAAAAAATGAAACATGTTCAGGCAAAGACATTGCAAAAAAGACTGAGAGCAGATGAGCAGTGATAGCCATCAAGAAGCCAAGGAAAGAAACTGAGACAAAGCCTGAAGTAGAACATGTAGGTGCTGATAAGAAACTTGAGACCAGAACTGAAGACTGCTATGGGGTCTGTCTCGACAGCCTTCAGCAAAACTCACTCTAGTTTGTCAATATTTTTGCTGTAACAGGTGGGCCAAAACTGCATGCGGTACTCTGGATATGATCTAATGAGTGCTGAACAGAGGAGGATAATCACTCCCTGTATTGACCACCCATGGTCCTGTTCATGCAGTCTATGGAGCTGTTGTCTATCTTTGTTGACTGAGGCACCAAGCCCCAGGTTCCTTCCCACAGGGCTGCTCCCAGCCTGTCCATCCCAATCATGTGCCATCACAGGGGCTCCTGTGTCCCAGGGTCAGCGCCTGGCGCTTGCACTTATTCAGGTTCATAAGGTCCCTGTCAGCCTATTCCTCCAGCCTGTTCAGGTCTCTGGAAAGTAGCCTGACTACCAAAAGCATATCGACTGATCCGTCCCAATTTGCAATCTGCACAGTTGGTGAGTCCATGCTGCATTACCTTCTCCAGGTCCCTGGTAAAAATACTAACCAAGAGTGGTCCCAGTACAGATCCCAGCAGTTCTACACTTGCTACTGACCTCCAGCTAGAGTATGACCCATTAACCATGACTTTCTGAGTCTGACTAGCTGACCAGCTTTTCATTGTCTAGACATCCACCCACCTAGTTGGTAACGTCCCAGTTTGGATGTAAGAATATTGTTGGAGACAATGTCAAAAGCCTTGCTAAAGTTGAGTACCCAGTGACATCCACCCCTCTCTCCTCATCCCAAATCATAGATGGCTATCAGATTGCTCAGGAATGATTTACCCTTGGTAAAACCATGCTGCCTCTTCCCAACTACTCTCTTCTTTCCATGTCTGGAAAGACTTATTTTAAGAGGACCTACTCCGAGGTTCTTCCCCTGGGCTGAAGTGAGCCAGCCAGACATGTAGTTCCCTAGGTCAATCTCTTGGCCTTTTTGTGGACACAGGTGCAACATTTGCCTTGCTATTGGGTTTGTTGTCCCTTACAATTTTATTTTTAGTTGTGCATTTTCAGGACTTCACAAGAATCCATTTATTCCTCTATTTTTTGCTTGGAGGGAAAGAGGACAGAACACCACAGATAACCACCGTGCCATTAAAGGAATAACTAAAATATCCTTCATCTATGTATGGCAAATGATCTAGTATGTGAGAGGACTCCTATGGCTTACCCAAAGCACTAATCTCAAGGAAACCCTGTAAAAGGGAAAAGAAAGCATTAGTAGGCAGAGGAGAGAGCAGATTCAAAATCTAAGGGAACAATATAAAATCCAGAAGTCATTACTGAATTCTGAAGTCCTAGAAAGGCCCAAAGTAGGAGACAGGGATCTACTAGTCTTGCTAAACAAGAAAACGATAGAAGAGCAAAAGATTTAAAAAGAACTGGGACACAAAAAAGTGCAGGTTATTCTCACAGAGGATTTATATTTTAAAAAAATAGTTTAAAGATGGACATAGCTTTCTTCTCAAAGGTTCAAAAAGGTAACTGACAGTGCAATATGAAAGGGAAAACAATAACAGGAAGAAAAAAACCCCAGTGATTCTAACGCAAGCAAATAAAACAGAAAGTGATATTTTTGCATGTGTGTGCATGTGTGACTGTGCACGATGCAGAAAAAAACCTTTAGATCTTGTTATTATGTTAAAAAAGGGAAATTTGTCTTTGAATAGTGACAACAGGGCATATTAAGCCTTCTCCTGGTCTCTCACAGACTGCAATCCATTCTTTTCTTTAACATTTGAGTGTTACACATTACTGAAAGATCCTGCAATGCTCTTAAGTTTGACAACAGATCCAAAAAATGTACATTCCTGGCACCAAAGCTACATAACTTTCACAGTAATTTTTGTTTGAAATATATACAGACAACTACGGAACATACTTATCCATCTATAAGGATGATTTTATGAGTTCTCTTGTTGATCACTACGTTAAGCCTGTTTTATTTAATATATTGACAGAATATTTTTTTATGCAAGATCATTCATACACTTAGCAATATTGTCAGCACAAAATGAGCAAGCAATAGAATTTTATTTTATTTTATTTGCTGATGGGAATTTAATATCTGAAAGAGACAATGAAAACATCACCAAATTCTGACGTGCTTCTTTTCAGTACCCATATGTGAGATTTGGTGGAAAAAAAATTCAAAGCAAGTGAAGAAAAACAATCTCCATGCAGGGGAAAAGGGACTTTGTTTTAAACAGATTTCAACTCTCCTTTGTCTCTAGAATCATACTGCCTCCCCAGACACCACAGAACTTCTTATAACTCCAATGTGACAGGCAAAGAGTTACACAAATTGCCTCTTCCAAACTCCCTGATTTTTACTTTGTTATTTTAAAGCAAGTTTTTTTTGAGCCATTCATAGTTTCACACAGAAGTCACATTCTTCTTGTGTACATCTTTCCTCAAAAATGGACATATTTCAAACTATCATAAGATATTGTGAGTTATCTCTTTTCTTGTCAAATGCTTCCATGTTTTAGCATGGGTAGTCAAAATATTTCTGTCAGTTAAAAAAAAAATAATTAAAAAAAATCATATCTTTCACTTTGAAATGTTTTGTTTTACAAGTACAGAAGGTTTTCCTGGAGATAATACTGTTTTAGTCATACTATTCTGAGGATAAAGGGAATTTATATAGATGTTAGTTAGGAAAAATAATTCATTTACTGGGCAAACTAACAAAAAAAAGAGAAAAAAAAGTAACTGAACTGAATCCCATCATTGCCTCTGAGAAAGCAGCAAATTTCACAGCATCACAGAATGGTTGAGGTTGGAAGGGATCTCCAGAAGTCATCTGGTCCAACTCCCCTGCCTCAGGCAGGTCACCTAGAACTAGTTGCCCAGGACCATGTCCAGACGGCTTTTGAATGTCTCCAATGTGAGTGACTCCACAGCCTCTCTGGACAGCCTGTGCCAGTGCTTGGTCACCTTCACAGTGAAAAAGTGTTTCCTGATGTTCAGAGGTAACCTCTGGTGTTTCACTGTTTGGTTATTGCCTCTGTCACTGGGCATCACTGGAAAGAGCCTGGCACATTCGTTATATACTCATCAGACTCATCAATGAGTATATAATGAATGAGCCTTCTCATCTCCAGGCTAAACAGTCCCAGTTCTCTCAGCCTTTCCTCACAGGAGAAATCCTCTAGTCCTCTCACAGTCTTCATGACCTTCACTCTCTTCTGTATATCCATGTCTCTCATGTACTGGGATCCCAGAACTGAACACAGTACCCTAGGTATGGCCGCACTGGTGCTGAGTGGCAGGATCACTTCCTTCAACCTGTTGGCAATGCTCCTCCTAATGCAGCCCACGATACTGTTAGCTTTCTTTGCAACAAAAGCACGTTGCTGGCTCATGTACACCAAACCGTATAGAAGTTGAAGAAGCAGTTCCAGTTTTATCTGTTGGCCAAGTCAACAGGTTGACAGAAAAAAAACCGCACCAGTTCGCATCTCAGAAACCCAAGTTGATGCTAACAGCGAGAAAGGGCATATTATCAAGTAAGCTCCTCAGTATTTTTACTGGATATGTAACTTTTAATATCAAATAGAGAAATGAATTTTTGCTTTCATATTCATCTATTGAAATTGTACTGTATGTTTCGCTCCGCAACCACAGCAAAAAGATAGAAGCAAGGGTAGTAATATTGTGAAAGCCTATCCTCTCACTGCTAAAGAGAACTGAAGTTAATCAAATTCACAGTTCTGGGTTTAATGCCAATGAAGCATGAGTCATTCCTCTACTTGCTGAACATTTGCAATTAAAAAATAAAAACACCTGAGAGTTTATATTATTTGTATGAAGCAAAAAAAATGAACTTTGCCTTGGCAACCAGACTGCTTTATGTCTGTGATTTTTAAAAGGGTGGTTTAAATTTTGATTTTTTTAAAATATTAAATGAATGAATAAATAAATAAACCTTTCTAAAGGGGGAAAAATTATCAAAGCTGCTCAAATGACAAAAGAAATTTCCTAAAAAAATTATAAATTTTTTGAAATAATTTAAACCATCTCTTTGCAAACTTTAAAAAGGTTTAAAAAGATTAATGGAGTTGAAAATATACCAAAAAGAAAAAGCCCCTTTTTTGTGAGTGGTGCATTATGCAAATCTACTTTTTAAAGTAAGGAATGTCATACTAAAATTTGCCTCCTGTGGTATCATAACAGACTTGTTGACAAAATACGGTCTAGTATTTTGAAAACATTGCTGTTCTTCATAAAAGCAAAAACATTGAAAACATTGCTGTTCTTCACAGAAACAAAATAGTACTCTGGAACTACCTAGACCATTGGTAACCTTGTACCAGTAAGAAGAAAAGAATAAACGTAAAATTTAATTGCACATGTGAAAGTCTCACCTAGACTTTCCACAAAAAAACCAGATGGAAATATTCCCATTGGGGGATTATATGTTGCCTAAAACTTTGGTAATATTAAAACCAACTCAAACCAAAACCAACTCAAACCAACAAAAACTTTGAAAAGAAGTTTTTCTATATCCCCCCATTTGTATCCCTCTAGAACAAAATGAACTTCAACAACAAATAAAATCCCTAACATCACCTGTTCTGCGAGTAATCTTGCAAATAGACTTCTTGCTACACCTATCCTTTATGATTTCTTCCTGCAGGTTAAACAGATCCTTTTGTATTAAGCTATGATTTTGTAGTTTACAACTTTTCTCTAACATTAGTATGTTGTTTCCTTTCTCTATTAGACATTAGTGCTATCATTTAGTGCAGTACTCCATATGGTGCTCAGTGTCGTACATGTTAGGGACTCTTAGCACCTGGCCCATTTCTCAGTTCTCCTACTCCTCATCAATAATTCCTGCCTCATATGTCCATCACTCAGCAGCCCACACATGCATTTCCTTGCTTTTTTTTCTACTTGGTTTCTTTATCTTTTCCTGTCTCAGTCTCTTAAACCATTTTTCTTGTTTCGAGAATGACAATGAATACTGATTGAAGAAAAGATGGAGTAGCTCCTTAACTTATATGTAAAAAACTTTTCATTGACAAGCTTTTTTAATTCCACTTTTTTCATTTATTTTTTTATTATTATTTCTTGGGGGAGGAGGTATGAGTGGTGTATTGACATAGCCATATCATAGACATCAAACTCCTTTAATTCTGATTGGTATTTGATGAAAGGACATAACGCTGAAGAGCTACGAGGTAGGAGAATTTCTAGGACTGGAGCAGGCAGCATCTCACTCCTGCAAAATTAAACTAGGCTAGGCTTGCACCAGGGTCTCAAGGCTACTTATCAGTGTTGGGTTTTGTAACTTGCTTCTTCTCATAGTAAGGAATTTGGATCACCTCAAGGATTCCATATCAGCACAGCTGAAAAGAAATGCACTTGATCTGCACACAAGATTTTTTGATTAGTCTCAAATTGTTCCCCAAAATGCAAAACTTTACAGAGGAACATCAAGCACTGAACAAAAACACAAAACAGCCTGTAGTTAGTTTTCTGCCACTGTTGATTATATATCTAGAGCACTTAAGATCATCCAAATATTGCTTCAAGTAGTGCAATGCACTTCCTCTCATCCTCATTGTTTTTCTTTATCTTTGTCTGCAGATAAGCCCAAAACTTAAACTTGTTTTGTGTTGGTATAACATCTCATCTAAAATGAGCACCACTTTCAGAGCTTCTAGTTGCTTCCTTTAAGTAAATATTATATAGGAATAATAAAATCAAGAGGCATCAACAGCTTGTAAATGCTGTCTAGCCACATCTGGGTGAATCAATCATTTGGGGGGGAAGAATAAAAAAAAGGAAAATGGGAAAAAAATAAAAAACTTTTCTCCTATTCTACATTATGACTGTGTAAAAAAGTTTCTTCCACCCCACCCCGGCCCTCCCACCCCCCCAAAATAAATAAAATATTGAACAAGGCATCATCCTTAAGATGAAGAGGAAAAGTCAGAAAGGACTCCACTGCAGGAACCAACAGTTAACTAATCTCATGTTATATGGTCAAAAAGATAAGAGGGTCAGAGGAATAAGAGAGCTCATGCCCTCGCTTAGAAAAAAAGTATTAAAAAAATTTTAGTTTCCTTGAGATTTTTCCTATCCTATGTCTGATGACAATCATTTGTACCCTGAGAAGTTCAAAGGAACTTGAAGACATCTTTCTATATGAAGATCCTAAGTTTGATGCTAATACCAAATCATTTCCCTTCCTTACTCTCTGTTGTAATGCCCAAGCATTGCCTGATGCCAGGGGACTGAGTTATAAGAAAACCTAAAGCACTGGTTTATATTAGTTTTCATGTAATCCTGTGCCAAAAGACTTAGAAAAGAACTGAAAAACATCCTGACAGATTTCAGAAGTCTAACCCCACTTCTCCCTGGCTAAAACAACTGCAGTCTGATTTCAGTATAGTCATGCTGCAGATTCCTAGTAAATAATTCAAGTGCAGGAAAATTATTAATATAAGATAGTCTGCAGTGGCAGGTAGCAATGGCCTAAATCCAAGCAAGATACAGAGGCATGGACTGATGATCAAGAAAATTATTCAGGATTGTTGTATGGAAACTTTGAACAATAGATCCATTCACTGAAGTAGACAGTTACCTCTGGCCAGCCAGAATAGAGCAGATAACAAATTGCTAGTAACAAACTTCTGTTCTCTTGAAAAGTGCCTTTACCCTTACCTGCCTTGACACCACATTTTCAGAACTCTCCCACTCTCCCCGTCTGTGTGCTGTCTGTAACAACTCATCCATGCTAAGAACTTCTTTTTACATGGGAAAAACACCCACATTTTTTCTGTCTGGAAGTCTGTGACCCATGATATAGAAACCCATAGTCTTCTTTTTGAAAGTGCGTTTGTTACCCAAGTAAATTACAGGAAATAATTAGAAGAGCACATTTCCATTATGTTAGCAAAATATTTGATATGACAAAAGAGCCACTGTCAATGCAATTTAAATTGGATACCTACCGTTTAAAATGTTTGGGGGTTTTGCTGGGTATGTGAAAGGCTATTAATTCCAAAATATGCCTAATTTAAATAAAGGCTCAGAATTAACTGGGATTTGTTGCTTCTTAATGGTCAGCATAATTTGACATTTTTCTGATTACCTTCTTTGGAACTACATTTAGTTCTCTCAGAGAGGAAGGATTTTAGGAACAATTCAATACACTTTCTCTTGAATCCATCATACTTCATCACTGACCTACACTGGACTTTTATTTGTTTTCTTATTGTACTCTCGTCAGGGAGCTGAACATCTAGGATCCGCACTATCCACTTTTGTGTTACATGAACATTTAAAGACTGCATGTATATAACATATCTAGGGCTCTGGTGCTCAAATTGTACATTTGAATAGATCGAATAACTCTTCCATTACTTCCAAATCACCTATTACATTTACATTACTACAAAAAATATAACTCCACAGTAAATAGTAAAGGAGGTCCAAAAAAGATGAAAAACTTAAAAATCATGCATAAAATCTCAAATACGTGCTTCCCATATGAAATTGGGAGGGGAATGATTCTGCGATTCCATCTACTGAATGTTATTTCCACTGTGCAGAGCCCTGGAAATTGCTTGGGCAGACGAAAAGGTCTGAATTTACATAAATGGATTTCTGTTTTGTATTGCACAATCCCTTCCTGTCATTTAGTTTCTGTCTAGCAAAAACGGAAGCAGAAGCAAGCGCTGCAAAATGTAACCGTTCATCCTCTTATTTCTTAATAATGGCCCACATACTACCATCTGTTGTGTAATACCATGCAAGCAGTAATGTAACAGAGCAAAAGCCAACACAGTGGCAAGGAGCAGGGACTCTAGCGACTAATGCCCAAACAGTAGAGAATGACCAGAAACTGCGTGACAGCCATAAGGGAGCAATAAAAGAAGCAAGAGTCATGTTAACTATCGTAGCAAGGAAAGGGCAAAGGAGGCACCAATATGCTAACATTGCTGTGAACACTACTGCCAGTCTCCAAAAGGAGAAAAGGAGATGCTGGCCCATTGCAGTTGAAAGGACTGCAGAGAAGAGTATCTCAAAGAAACAAACTGTCTCCCTTCAGCTCAGTCTTCAGTTGTCTCATCTGCAGTTAGCGGCGACTCCGTCTACATGGTTAAATCCAACTGCCACGCAGTAGAAGTTTTGTTTAAGCTTCAGACAGAGCTGTATGTGATTTTGGCTCTTGAAAAAAGGCAGTGCACTGCCTGAAAAGCTTAAAGACCTTTGGGACTGGGGAAACGGCTGCATTAACAGAAGTCACATCAAGGGAAGTGATTTTTCTACTTTACACAGCACTCGTTAGATCCCATCTACAGTACTGTGTCCAGTTTTGAGACCCCAATGAAATTGAAAAACCAGAGCGAGTTCAGCAGAGGGCCCCCAAGACAGCCAGGGTGGGACCGCCTGCCCTGTAAGAGGTAAGAGGTTGAGGGACAGTGGCTGCTCCAGTCTGCAGCAGGGATGGCTTCAGGGGCACCTAACAGCAGCCCCCCCAGTGCCTGCAGGAAAGTGATCAAGAAGACAGACCCAGGCTCTTCGCAGCCGTGACTGATGGGAGGAGGAGGGACAATGGGAGTGAACTGAGACAAGAGATGTTCAGATTGCATACAAGAAGCAGTATTTTCACCATGAAGACAGCCTGGCAGTGGGACATGTCACCCAGAGAAGCCCTGCAGTTTCTGCCCCTGGAGGTTTTCAAGACGCAACTGGACAAAGCCCTGAGCAACCACATCTGACCTCAGAGCCAGATCTACTGTGAGCAGGAGTTGGACAGGAGCTCTCCTGAGGTCCTTTCATATGTGAATTAACCTGCAAGTCTAAGAAAGGGATGCTAACAGATCTGTAAGGCTATTTGGACCATTATGCGTTTGGACAAACCTGTATGGGATTAGGCATTCAGAGTATTTAAGATGAAACACATTTTCCTGACTTCAGCATATTCTGTGCAAGAAGAGCACACGACAATCAACAATAGGACCAGGGGATGCAAGAGACTGAAAATCAAGGCTTTAGCTAATAAAGTACTAAGAGGCAGGAAAAAATGAAAAAACCTATTTCATGAAAGAATAACAAAACTTAAAACACAAGATTATTAAGAGGAACATAAGAAGGGAGAAGAGAAATCCCAAGATCAGAAAAGCGAAAGAAAACTGAAGAGTTTTTCCCATCTCTGCATGCAGATTTATCCTTGGAAGATGAGTTGTTATGGTAACAACACTCTTCAGGAATTTTGCCAAGGAGTGGCATATCAACCTCCACATTACGCCTCTGGGGCAGGTGTCCAGCTGCTATTTCAGAGCAATAAAGGTTTAAGAAACTGCTACCAAGTAAATGTTCATTCCTGCAAGCACTAAATGGAAACCACACCTATAACAGCAGTAACAATATTTGTTAACTGAATAAGTAGATAATAAACACAAGCAAACAAAATAAAAGGGGGTCAGAATGAATGTATATATTAGAAATAAATCATGCCAAGTAGAAGCCAGTAGTGTCAGGGCAAGAAAATGAAGTTTGATGGGAGGAAATATACATAGGTCTGGGATATAGAAGAGGGATACTGAATAATTTTTTCTTGCTCTCCGGATAAAATTGAGGGTTAAAAAAATTAAAAGGTTTAAATTTTTCAGCATTTATGGAGAATGTAGATGACATTATATAAATTTAGAGTGAATATAAAATAAATATATTTTAATTTCTCAAAATTCAAATAAGCGTAAAAGAAAGAGAAACACTGAATCTTTATCTCAACTGCCTCTTTTCTCTAAGTCTTCACTATTACAAAGTATTGCTAAGTATTACTATTGTTGACTTTCCTGAGGGTTACCACCTGGCTACCTAGATTCATGCTGTATTCGAACTGGCTGCTTACAACATAAGCAGTTACAAACTCTTTGCTTTGCCTCAATGAAATCTGAAAAAATTAAGGATGAAAACCAAACTTGATTAGCTTTTATTTTGCCACTTTGAATGCTATATTGTTCCACTGTGTTTGTAAATCAAACCTGTCTGGGCAAAATAAGCATATCAAGTCATTCCAGCTACCTTTAACAGACAAAGCAGTAGAGGTTTTGCCAAGCTAAGTTACTTTACTTTCCCTCAAACTGCACTGCTGTCATACTGCCAGAATTGAATTTCTGCTTAATCCATAAAATCAATCAACCTGTTGGGATTATTCTGGTTTTGGCTGGTAGCCTGGTGTTTTAAAGTAATAGTTAAAATCTGATCAGTTCATGTACATGTGGACCTCTTTCCTTAACAAACAGTTTAATTAGGATTTTTAAATAATACTGAAAAAGCAATGCCTTCACACTTCAAAGAGTATTTTTATAGACAGTTGTTTGTAAAATAAAAATCCCAGTTCTTTGCAATCCCATTTCTCACTATCACGTTTGAAAGATGTTCTCCAATCTGACCTTTCATTTTGATGTGCAAACTGAATATCAGACCACTGTGTTAGTATAGCATTAAAAAAAGGGGGAAAAACTAGCCTTCTGTAAAAGTGAGTGTTGGAAAAATTTAAAATAACTAATGCCTTACTACTAAAAGAACACTCTAATTTGAAACCCAGGTTCACACTTGAAAAATAACACCGTGCTAGAGAAATGGCAGAGAGGGAAGATGATTCACAACTGAAATAAAATAGGTTTCCCAATTATCTTTCCAAATTTCAGCTAAAATAAAAAGAAAGATACGTTCAATGTGAAACTTCCTTCTAGAGTGAGTTGGTATGCAAACAGTAGCACTGTGCTTATACCTGAGAAACAAAATGGGGCATTTCATTACTGTAGTTTAATTCTCCAAGTAGAGTAATAAGACAATACTTCACAATGAATGTGTAAATGAATTAGATCATTATATGACTTTAATAGCCTTATGAGCCTACTAAAATATACTGGACAGTTAGAAAGTGTTTCCATTTTTAAGAGTTTCACTTTTAACATTCTCAAAGAACATGATTATGCCCAGACCTTTTCTAGTTTCAGCCCAAAGGTGTTGGTTAATTAAAAGGAATGTTATTCATCTTCAAGTAAAAAGAAAAGGAGAAATGTACTTTTCCAAAATTTCCTTTAAATTTTCCTCTTGGTTTACTTAAATTGTCTGACCTGTAATAATTCCCAAACTCATTTTGTTAGATAAGTTCAATTAAATAAATATTTGTTAACACAGACTACATTTGAAAACAAATCACAAGCAAAGACATGCTTACAAAACGTAACTTTGCTGAACACAGTGAGTGATGGGTATATAATTCTTCTTGCTAAACTGCTATGTATAACCCTAACCATGAAGTCTCTCACACAAATTATTGTACATTATGCCAGTGGCTGAGCCCTAGGTTTAACTCCCCCTCCTGCCCCTCTCAAACTGTGAAAGCTTTCAATTTAGGCTTTCCATGGGGAAGTTTTGGGTCAAAATTACGTGAGAAAAGATGGCTTACTTCTATTGTACCACTCACGGGGAAAAAAAGAATCACAGTTGAGAAGCAGCTCATGATGCAAGTTTTAAGGAACTCTCAGATGCTGGGTATCCACTGAACTATCAAGAGCTATATTCAGAAAAAAATAAATTACACTAGCCAGGAAAGTAGAAAGGACATCATCATCTTTGCATTCCCCGCTCCTGGCTCTTCTCACTTGATTCAAAGGTGAGGAAGTCACACACAAGCTCAGGACTCAGTTGCCCCACTCACTCTGCCCCATAGCTGGTGGTGGACAACAGCAAGTGGTACAAGCCCACCCATGCACATGTACAAGCACAACGACACAGATATCCACTGGTCTAAATTTGTTTTGTTTTTAGAAAGGATTAAAACAATAAATACACACCCACCACAAAATTAGTATTATTTAGAAACTTTTACCCCAATGATTTTTAAAGGGTGTAAATATGCATCAGTGTCTTTTAAAAATAACACACAGCCCAATCCAAAAATATCAAATATAACACTTTGATGCTGTTCTTAAATATAAACATGTATTTTATATTAAAGGCATTTCAGATATTCTGAAGGCAGTATTAATAGCACTATATTATCTATGAGATTCTTGATGCTCATCAGAAAAATGTATCAACTAGATGAGAAGTCACATATAGAAAGAAAATTTATGAGTTTAAATTAACCTACATTCAGTACATGCCTGTACATGTGTTTGTACACATACACTCAAAGTGGTCCAGAATTCTTTAGAAGAAAAATGCCAAAGAGAGAAAAATGTGAAAGAGAGAACCTGAGGTGAAAAAAAAAGGCAACAGAGTGCAGTAATTTGAAAAAGCAAAAGAAAAGGAAAGATTCTGAACAGAAGTATAACCTTTCTTCTAGGATATTTTTACAAGAGATATTTTTAATTTTTAACAAACTTTTTGAAATGTTTTCACTTCATTTCCTTCTAAAATTAAATGAAATTTGTTAGCTGATAGTTTGAAAATTCTTTCAGCTTAATTGTCATTGGGGATAAATTAATTTTGAATATCTATTATGACAATTACATACAGCTACATTTTCAACTCTAATGCATTTTTAATAACCTTCATCAGCCACTGATTTGAATTTCAAATTTCCTTCTATGAAGAAGTAAAAATTAGATAGCTTTTTGCCAATTTTCATAATAAATTGCTCTTTATTTACGTTGCAAAGCGTCCCTTACTATAAGCAAATCAAAACCTTAAATGAAACTTTGTACTCATAAGACTTATATTTCATCTCCCTTTATTAAGAGAAAGTAAATTACAGTGACAAACCTATCTGCCCTCCCTGGTACACCATAACATGATGTTTGTACCTGTCTGCTTCCTTTCATGGCTATTGCACAAGGGACCATGCCTCTTCCCATTTCCACATCAAAATGGTAAACAGTCCTCCAACAACACAGACACAATTCAGAGTAGCTTCAAGGGAAAATGTCATTAAGAAAAAAATAAAAATCCTCACATCACATTTCTTTACTAGTGTTATAAAGAGCAGGCTAGATAATTAGGTCTTTAACTTTCATCATGAACTTTTATTATTTATGCAGTATACCTACTTTCTACACTTGAATAGTGAAAATAGACACACACAATACTGGAAAAAACCCCACAAATGCAGAGTCAAGTGCTAAAAGCTAGGAAAGGAAGTCTTAAATATTACTTTGACTACTAGTTCTATGGGTCTAGTCCACCATTTTCATGTTGATTGTATGGCAGTGGGCCCCACTGGGTCTGATCTCTGTATGTTAAGACAAATAACATTGTTATTGTTTATTGGCATCCCTTCCATACATATTATGATACACATTGTCTTAATTATATAATCGTATTTGATTTTTCATAACTATTTTTCACCTCAGTCTGAAGAAATGACAAATACCATTCTGTTAAATAGAGACTTTATAAATTATGTTTGATTCTCATAACTGCATACTTTTTTCTGACAATGCTATACTGGTTATACTCTGGTTTCTCTCAGGGTTCTCCCATAATGGTCATCACACAAGGCTATTTCACACAGATGGTTTCACAAATATTAATTTCCTCTCACACCTTCCTCACTTTTGAGAGGTGTGGATTATATTGACAAGGAAGGAACAAAGAAATTGTATGGTGAAAACAAAGGAAAATCAAAAATATGTCCTTTAAATTTTTGATCTGAATTTGAGATATCCAGGATTCCACTTTTCAACAACACTTGCATTAAAAAGGGGAGCTTAGTTAGCGCAAATCTCCACAGCAGAACCCAGATGCTTTATATCCTAGCTCAACTGTTTCTTCTTGATCTCCTCCCAAGGACCAGTGGAGACCTTCTCCAGAGACCTTATTTCGAGTCTCTCTTCTCAGAAGTACCTATTCTCCAGCTTCACCTGGGTACCTAGTACTGAAACCCTCACTGCCAAACATAGAGTCGTCTTATTTCAGAACTTGCCACTCCTGGGAAATGTCTGAGAAGCGCACACCTCTCAGCCACTGAAACAAATGAGGCACATAGTATTATTAAAGAGCAATTTGCTTTGGTGCAAAAATCTGAACAATCCCTCTTGCTTTCTCTTAATGTGCATCCATCCTGTTGCACTGATATTCTTTGCCTTAGATATACTTGAGCTGAAGAGACAAACTATGTCCATACTCTTTGCTCCCTTGTCCACCTGTCTCTCTTTGTCAAATTTTTATTTATGTACCAGTCTCCTTGGTTTTGTGCAAAGTCAATTAAAATAGATTTCAGTTTACCCTTTAATAATATGCAATTTCTTCACCATCTTCCCATGCCATTCTTCCCTTTAGCATTTATCCTATCAACTTCTTGAACAGCCAGCTTTCTGTCTGCCAGAAGCTCTTGGTGTTTCTCCCAGATACCTAATTGATAAGGTGCTTTCACAGACTGCCAGAGCATTTATTCCTTTATTTTTCTCCCATGCTCTAACACTTGGTCTATTTTTTCTCTAAGTTTTAATCCAACAATTTTCCTTCAGCGTTACCTAGGTGCCAGAGGATATACATACAGAGAATGGCTCCATGATCTCATCTCAAACATCTGACCCTATACTAGTGTCGTGGGTTTGCGCCGGATTGGCCCAAGCAAGCCGAGCGACAGATGTTCCCTCTCTCGAGCAGGAGAGAGAGAAGAAGGGAGAATAGTTTAGTAAGAATTAAACTACTTTAATGAAATATAAGGAATAAAATAACAAAAAGAAAAATAATGAAATATATACAAAACTGTATCAAGCTCCCAGGATGACAATCACGTCACCAGCAGGCACTGGGGAAGTCCCAGACTGGACTCAGTGACGGAAGGGAACTGGATCCAGGAACACACGGGTCAGGATCAAAGGCAGATGAACTGATGGAGTCCTCCTCGGACGCCGGCCATTGAAGAAGAAAAACAAGAGTCCCAGCAAGAGCAAAAGCCTGAGCAAGTTGGAGAAAGAAGGTGAAGCCAGAAGCCATAAAACGGAAAACCGGAACAACTGATGCTGACCCTTTGATCCCTCAGCTTTTATACTGAGCATGATGCAGATGGGATGGAATACACTCTTTGGTCAGTTTTGGGTCACCTGCCCTGTCTGCTCCTCCCCACAGATGGGACCCCTCTACGCCTCTCTGCTTCCAACCCTCCAACAGGGCAAATAACAAGGTTGTCTGGCCTTGGTCGTTATGGCAGTAAGCCTAAGCAAGGGCCTCTCTGCATATCGTGCCTTGGCATCAGCTATAAACATAGGTCTTATCACTCTGAGAAAGAGCAGTTTTCTGCACAACATGCTGTTAATTTCAGCAGTTAGAAGAGGTCTAGTTAGAAAGCAGAGTTACTGAACAAAATTGGTCCTGTTTTACCTCAAACCAGGACAACTAGTCTTCAGAAATGACAAGTAGCTATTAGAGTGAATGTCAGGCTTTAGCCCTGAAAGAACTGGAGGGAACATATTTCATTACTCAAGAGAAAAAATTATCTAAATTTCCATCATATACGAAGCTTTACAGATGACATGAGACATTTTAGCTGTCAGTCAGAAGTGTTTCTAACAAACGCGCACAAAATACAGGTTTGCAAAGACTTTAAACTTTGCCAAAACATGGCTAGATTTTCCTGACAAAACCAGAATATACATAACCAACACACAGACCATAATGTTCTCTACTGTAAAGTGATAACACTAAAGTAGTTAAAAGAAAAGCTCTTTTGAGGCTGTTATAAGAGACACTATGAGGATTAAGTGTATTTTTTCCATCACTAGAAATAACTGAAATGTACTCAGGACAGGGCAGGACCAGTTTGACACAATACAGGCAGCACAGGGATATATCAAGATCTTGTAACAACTTTAATGACACATATTTCATAGTTCATACAAAAGCCTAGGTTGGAAGATACCCTGAAGATCATCTGGTCCAATCTGGAAGTCAGGGCCTTAGATCAGGTTGCGCAGAGCCCTGCCAAGCTAGGTCTTCAAGATTTCCAGTGGGGAAATACTGACCTGTCTGCTCTAATGCTTAGTTGTTCCCATGGCTAATTTTTTTTTCTTCTTATATCCAGCTAATTTCCCCGGAAGCAACCTCTGCCCATTGCCTCTTGTCCTTTCCCTGTACATCCTTGAGAAGAGAGTACCTCCTTTTCTCACCTTAGCCACCTCATCAAAACTGGAAGACTGTCATTAGCTGCCTCTGGGCCTTTACTAGTGCAAATCCAGCTCCTTCAAGCCTTCCTCATATGTCAGGTTCTGCAGTCTCCAATTTCCTCACTGGCCCTCTGCTGGACCCTCTCTGTTTTCTCAGTTTCTCTCTCAAATAGAGCAGCAAGGGGACCAGAACTGGACAGAATAGTCCACGTATGGCTTAACAAGCACTCACAAGGGAGGGACCTTCCTAGTTGAAAGTCCTCAGTCTGCTGCACATACTCCTGCTGAGGCAGCGCAGGACATGGTTTGCCTTCATTGCTGCCAGGGCACACAGCTGACTCAGGCTCAGCTCACTGCCCAGCAGGATCCTCAGGGCCTTTTCAGCAGGGCTGCCTCCCGCCACTCAATCCCCAGCCTCTTTTGATGCTTTGGTTATTAGGTCTCAGGTGCAGGACATCATGTTTAGTTTTGTAGAGCTTGTGGAGCCTCTGGCCTTGAAGATACTCAAAACCCAACCGGACACAGCCACAAGCAATGTGATCTGACTGATGATGCTTTGAGCAGGAGATTGAACCAGGTGTACTCCAGAGGTCTCTTTCAGCCTGATTTTTTCCATGGGTCAATGACATGTTGGAAGTTTTACATTATATTTTTTTTTCCTTTTTTTTTTCTTTCCTGCTGAAATGTTTAAATGTTCCTTCCTTGTAAATAGTTCAGTCTTTGAGCTTGTTTTAACAATATAACAGGAATACAGCCTCTTGTTTAAACAGGTGATGTTTAAGAGTAGAGTATCCCTTCTGCTGTGAAACTGTGTGCACACTCAAGTACTCTATGAATTTACTGTAATAAGCGTACATGGATCTTCAATAAGAACCACCACTAACACGCCTGGGAGTGAATTTAACCAGTGGAGACCACGAGATTATCTTCACTTTTCCCACCATTTATTCTCTCTTTGATACTTAGATCCAGTCACTGATGCCACTACTGAGAAATTCAAAGCCACTCATTGACTTCACTTCTTTATTTACTCTGTGAACTGCCACTCCTAATTAATACCCCGTGCTTCAAAGTTTAGAAGGATGAGTAGAGTCCTACACAGGAAGAGAGTCCTAAGAGTCGTTTAAGCATTTTAGGTCCATGCTTGTAGGAGCTCAAAGTCCTGTCAGCATGGTCAGCTTGTAGATTTCTTCACTACATTGTTAAAGAAAGAAGATGTTATTGCCTTAATACAATCTTTGCTGAAAGAGATTTTGTTTTACTCATTTGCATGCTGCCCTTTGATGTGCTCAGACTCTATTAACAGCTTTATTACCAGCACAGCTCCAATTATTTCTGCAATTTGCTTTTTGGTGCATAGAATGCTTGTTTTGAACAATTATGTTGTTCAGATACGTCTATATTTTAAGAAGGATCTGATAATTACTGCAAATCTTACTGTTTGGTGTACGAAACTGAGTAATTTTACTAACAGTTATTCATTTAAATAGGGTTCGTTTTAATCTCATCAGCTGAGTAATAGCGGCCCATGAAAGCAATGTCATTTGTAACCTTCCCATGCCAACCAGATGATTTTGCTAGAAGACAAGATATTACTTGAAAGTGCTGTAAACAAATATTTGAAGAGAAATACATGTCAAAATCAGGAAAAAGAAGGATATAGTTTTCAGGAGAATGTACTTATCTCTGTTGTGGAAGATTTAGCAAACTAAGGGTGTAAAAACCACACCAAGTACATTTGGGAACCTCTTTCAACCTCAAAGAGCAAAGACTTATAAAAAATAACTGCTAAATTCTCCATTTTTTCCAGATAAAAATTTTCAAAATATTATTCAAGAACTAATATATTGACACACTTGCATACATATTCACTGCTTTCCTAGAAAAATACTACATTGAGATCACTATTTGAAATTTCCTGAAATACAGTACGACAAGAAAATAAGAATGCACTTTTAAAGAACAAGGGGATAACGGGAGAAGAGTGAAAGGACAAAATGATCTAAATTTGGGATTGTTCTCAAAGTGAGAATCCAATATCTGTGAATGTGATAAGATCTTCATAAGGTGCATATTTAGCTTTTCTCTAAGATGAATTTTAGAGTGAATTTAACCAGATAAGAAAATAGACTTATTGAGCAAATTAAGATCAACTAGCAAACAGTGGAAACAGAATGGTCAACACAGCAAAATGAGATGGGAGTGAATTTGAGATTTTCAAAACCAGAAAACATAAACTTTATACAAAAAAAAAAAAAAAAAAAAGAGCAAGGAACGTTGAATTCAAATAATATTCAAATTTGGATGCAATTCAAATCAGGTGTTATGTATTCTCAGAAAAAGCACAAGAACTCAAGCCTAACAATTACATTTTGATAGATGTTTATCCATCTTCCTTTTGAGAATGTCTTTGCATTTAAGAAGCAATGCAGTATCATAATACTACTAGCATCCCAGATTATGGAGGTCCATAACGAGACTTGCATAACTTCTGATATGTAGTGAACATGAGCAACACAAGAGGCTGAAATACTCCACAGTAAAGTAGGACTCTTGGAGTAAACTGGAATAAACAGTAGGCTAGTTCACATTTCTTTAGCAAAAAGAATCTTTATTAAGGCAACCTGGCAGTGGAACACTAAGGAAAAAAAACAACCAAAAGGTAAGTGAGTAAGTGGAAACAATCAGAAAGAAGTTCTTATAAGGATTATGATAATGCTACCATATGTACATTTTTTTGTTTTTCATTTTAGAGTTTTCATTACTTTTGAGAATAGTATGGACTGTGGCAAAATGTAGCATTTTTCAAAATTATCAGGAATTCATTTATCCTGAAATATTTTGAAGTGAATAACCACCCCATGGTTTAAGGTCATCTCAACTGGAGACCAACAACTGCTGTAGAAAAGTAAATATCTTATTGTTCCTGCATACTGAGTTTTTAAAAGCAAAAAGAATCTTTCCCCTCCTTCCTCTTATTAAACAGGACTATGAAGGCACCCCGGATATTCTGGGTGTGTGCTTATGTGTACATGTGCACAGAAGATCTTGTTGCCAAGAACTGTTCAAGAAGCTACTGTAGCTCATATAAGAACTTGCTGTAAAATCACTGAGATTGGATTACATAAATCACCATTTTCTGAAACCAGTATTTAGCAGTCCACAAGTTTCTTCAGGATAGTCAAGCAGTGAAAGAAAAAGTGTAATGTAGCTTCCCTTGCACAGACCTGGCCACAAATATAATTTAGAAGATTACAGTTAGAAGGCTACTGCTGTTCTTTTTCTTGATTATTATTTATTTTTGTGGATACTTATTATATAACATGTGCTGAAGACCATCTGTTCCATATATATTTTTGACTATCAGAAGTCACTGCTAGAATGTTGTGCAATTATTTTGTATTTGCAGATTTACATAAAGCACATCGTAATCGAACATGATAGCAGAAAAAACAAATAACAAAAAAATCTAAAAATCTTATCCTACTTTAATCTTGTTAACTTAAAATTCAGAACCTTACAGATAGCTGTTGTTGACACAATCTTAACAGAACAATCTCTTATATTGGGGAGATTAAATCAGTAGGTCTTCAACTCTATGCCAGACATTACCTTATTTATTTGAAGGGTAAGCATGCCAGCATTAACAGATTCAAGCTTCTCTTGCTCCAAGACATCTACATCTTGTCAGGGACAGACCCAACTCACCCCTTCACTTCGTGTGACAGTTATTTACCTTATTAGTGAAAGGGAAGTGTGTATTAATGGCAATGGAGATTTTACAAGGAATTGGAAGAATCCAAATCTGTTGGTTCCCATTTCAGAGTTTAGGGACTACCATTAGTAATTCAGCTATATCATCCTTAAGTTCCCTTTGGGGTCTTGGCTGAAGATGTTCTCTATACTTTGCTGAAGAGCATTCCGTGTAGCTGGGGTTGAAGTATCTATGGTCATGTTTATGATACAAAGACATCTCTGCAGAATCCTCCCTTACATAACCACATCAGAGCATGCCAGTTTCCTCTACTGTAAACCCCAGTGCAAATGTGCTGATTTATGCCCTCTTTCTTGAACACTTCCTTTGCTGTCATTTGGTTGCACAGTGTCTTGGACAAACCTTTGGTTCCTGATGGGTCAGAATCTGCATTTATAACTAGATTTGAGTCTTCCAGTTAGTTGCTCTTCAACCTCTGATTTGCTTTTTCTAATTCCGTTTTAACATTTAATTGGTCAGCTGTGTAATGCTTTCTAGTTTATTTGGATATGCTTCAGGTTTGGAAGTTTGACCTCTCATTTGCAGTAACCTTCATATTGCTACTTAGCCATGTTAACTTCCTTTAATGCTCCTACAAGCCCCTCCTTATGGGTAACAGGCATTGGTACTGTCTGATCATTACGTCTCCAAAAGCTGAAAGAGTTTCACTTTTTACATGTCTTTTATCTTTTTTTACAAACAGAGAAGGCTTGTTATTCAATCCCTCTTTAAAGCTGCTAAAGCTGCAGTGTCTGTTTTTGGCCTTTTCTGATAGTGTAGGAACAGCTCGCAGGAACACACGTGCCCCTGGGATGGGTGAAGAGCTATTGCCACTTTATGCCCTCTTTGGAGTAATGGGACTAAACATGGCTGTTCTGTACAAGCTCTACAAAGAATATTCAAGGGAAAACAGTGCAGCCAAGCTGTAACTTACCTGAGCAAGAGTTTAATGATCTAAATTTACAGCAATGAGAAGTTTTAATTTGATACCAGAAACTGGAATGAACAGATGAGGTCATGTTTCAACTAAGGAATATAATATTCACTGTTACTGTCAGGAAGCACTTGTCTATAAGGACGAATGCCATTACTGTTATTTATTATAAGAAAATCATTAAAAAACAGATGCAAAGCAATGCACAACAGTATCAGAGAATTTACAGAGTAACAAAAAAACCCTCACATATCATTTGGATACTGGGCAGGGGAGCAGAAAGTTTATTTTCTAAAGAGGCCAGTTTATCTCTACATTAATAAATATTTATTTAGGATATGTAAACCAGAAATTTTCTAATTTTAATTCTCCTAGCTTAAGCTACCAGTCCTGTTTTTCCTTCCTTTTTTTTTTTTTTTTAACCCAGAGCTCCTTCTATAATTCACATTGTCCAGTACGCAGGATTATCACACAAGTATAGGAAATATCCAGCCTTACAAGACTATAGTATATAAGTGCTTTACATGGGAATTTGACTAGAGCTGCATTTTAAGCTCAAACAGCCACAGAAAAATGGAGATGCTTATGATCTTGATGAGTTACTTATATTGGGGTACTTTTTGTGATCCTGGATACTGACTTGAATGCAGATAATCAAAGGTAGTAATTTTTGTTACATTTCCACCTGAGAGATAAAATTTTCTCCTATAACTATTTGCATGAGAAAGCTAGAAAACCTGCACAGTACAATCTACTAAGACTATGTGCTAGTCCTAGACCTTCTCCCATGGTAACCTAGACCAGTCTGAAGGTCTGAGGGAAACAAGTCCCTAGAGAATTCCAGCACATTCTGAGTCCCTCTCTGCACCACCCCCTTTCTTCTACAAGTTATAAAGAGATTGTATGGGAATAAGGATCTCAGGGTTGACGTACGTAATCTTAATAGGAATATTAGTGTGTGATCGGAGCCTTTCACCATTTGAAGTATGCTGTCCTTTCTCAAGGAGTGAGACATATTTTAATGTTCTTTAAAAAACACCAGGTCTTTAATTCCTTCAATATTTAATCAATTTTTTCATTGTTTCTTAGGGTTCAGAGTTAGCCTTCACCCTTGCACACCAGATGCCCTCCTTACATTTTGTGAATGAATAAGGAAATAGAGAATTTCAAAACAGTGCTAACAGTTTGCTTTGGATAGCAATAAACACAGCTTTTGAACTACTTCAAAATATAACAAAGCAAAAAGCAGCTCCAGAAAAGAAAGAAAGAGAATCAGGATATTTTGATGCAATACAGTAATCAAATAACTATATTTGCTCCCATAATGACCTGCACTGTTCCCTCAATAGTCACAGTTGATGACTATTCACAACTCATGCACATCGACCTCACCACTATTTCATTTACCAGAATGGAGTCAATTGAGGAGCATAATCATTACAAAAAAAAAATATATCCTTTAAAAAAAAATAATCAAGCCTGAGAATAAGATTCAGGGTTTCTATTTTCTGATAATATAACTTTAGAAATTATTTCATGACTTTATTTGAAAAACGGGTATCATCCAAGTGAATAGATACAATTCTTTTTTCTCTACAGCCAGAAACTCAGTATCCTTTTAAATAGGAAAAAGTATCCATTTCTTTCTCTTTTCCTACCAAGGAGAGGAGTAAGAGGAAAAAATGGGATGAAAAAGAAAAGCAACACCCCTTCCATTTGCCTATGTTACACACAAAGGGCCACACTTCCATCAACACTACAACATCATGCAAATATCTGTTATTTTTTCAGCTTCTTAAATTATTCTTACTTTTCACATGATTTTTCTACAAAGAGGACAGGTGACAAGCAACATATAAAGTGTTTCTGAATCCTTTTAACATAAATTATGCTACAGGCAATAATATGCTCCAAAACCAATTTAACTCACCCACTCCCCCCAAAGCCCCATACTTTGATCCTTCTACCCCGATGCTAATCCATACAAATTTCATAGATAAGGGATCTCCTCAGGATTTCAGCCATCACTACAGCTGTCAGCCCAAACCATCCAATTAATCTTTCAAAGACCCATCATTAAGTTGCATCTTGAAAGGAAATGTTTTTTGAAATTTACATTGAAGAGAAGAATCACTTTTGCTCAATATGGACCTCCTACACATAGGAGCAAACATTGCTATTGCGGTACACCAGTGAAAGTGCCAAATGTCTGCTACAAGTCAGTCCTAAACCTCCAATACCAATATAAGAACAGAAGTTGGATTTTTGGCAATACGAAATTACTGGGGCATTAGGCCTGCCTTCAAGAAATCTAGACTTACAGCCACACTCTTTCACTGTTTGCCATGTGACCTTGGCTATGTTATCTTTGTGTTTCAACTTGCCAGCTTTAACATAATATCTAACATTGATATGACATAAAGCTAAAAGTGACTAGATAGAAGACAACAGTACAAGCACAGAGCCCTGCGCTATTTTAGGATTAGCTAACTATAAGTCTACTGACTGACTTGGGGAGCTGATAACAGTAACTTACAAGACAGAAAGAAAAAAAAACTGCTCAAATATCTTGTTTTCCATCACAGAAGTGAGTGACAGAGAAAGCAGGGAGAATCTCATTCAGTGAATTCTGAATTTTTACTCTTAAAAATCCTTGCTGTTGACAGAGCTTATAAATCTTGACAGGTTCTGGGAAAACGTTACATATTCAACCAGCGTTGCCATTGCAACTGGGGCATTCAGCATTTTCAGAATTTTTTCAGTACTTATTTAATAACTAAGGTTAAATATTTGATGAAGCAGCCAATTTTACAAGTTTTCAAAATACTGATATTTAAAGAAAAAAAACTATCAATCTAGCACTTCACACACATGCTTTTGCGCTCATGTAGGAAAAACAGGGTGATATCTCACCTGCACCACTGAGGTTTACAGAAGTTTTAGTGTCGGGATTAAGTTTTCAACTCAATTCTCGCTGTATTGTTTGCAAACTAGACATATCAAGAACACACTTTCCCAAGGAAGAGTGGTAAACAGGCAATGCTTCAGTTCACAAGAAAGGCATGACTTACCTTGTGAAAGTTCCTGAAATAGGCTGCCTTCTCATCTGGAAATTTTTCTAGCCTCCTGGGTCCTTTACTAGAAGCCTTCTTGAAAACCAACCAACAACGCCTGAAAATCTGCAAACAAAATCAATGGATTATATCAGTTTTATTTTAAAGGTAGACAGTATCACAAATGCACTCAGTTGCATAATTGACTTCGGAAGAAATTTTTAAATGAGAATATTTTACTTTAAAAGACTGGAAAATTCTGAGAACATCAATTATTTCTTCACAAGTAACCCAAATTCCTCAATTTATATACATATTGATTGTCAGTCCTTTGTAGATGGTTTTGCTTCAATTTCTTTCATGCATGCCAAATTTGACAATTCCTGAGATGCAAATAAATCCATGAACTTTGAAAATGAAAAGAAATACAAGGCTGTAATTGAAGAAAATACTTTCAGAAATGACTCCATGCATTTCTAGCTTTCACCTTTATACGCTATTGTTATGACAGTATCATTACCAATGATAAACATTCACTGCAGCTTTTAACACAACACAGTAATCAGCAGTTAGTATAAGCTTGTATACGCGAAAACATGAAGTTGAAAAAAGCACCAATGTGACCATCGCTAGACAACAACATCTATTTCTGTCACTCAAATGACAAACTTTCTAAGGAAAAACTATGCATATTATTAAAGTTTGGGAACATGTAGTGAAAAATAAAATCCTCCAGAAAGCAAGACCCCCCTGCCCCCCAATATTATCCTCTCATTTTAATGAGAAACAAGATTTTGCTTAAAATGCACTTTTCAGCCATGAGGGTACTTTATTAGCCTATTTACCCAGCGTTCTGGTGGTATTGCCATAACCAGGAGTTTAAAATCAGGATTGAGTTATCAAATAAGAATACATTTGCAGTTCAAAGAGAAGCTGATTAAGGATAATCTTCTAGACTGTATTATGCAAGTAAGGGATCAGATATTAATCTAGTTTTATCATCTATGAAAATAGTTTACTTCATTCTCCTCCTCAGTACTTGCACGGCTCTATAAACAATACCATACAGAATTTTATGGTTTTATTTCAAGGATACATTAAAAAAAAAACCACCCCAATGCTAGTTAATAGCTGCACTGCCCATATGTAGAGAAGAGCTTTATTTCTTCAGAAATTCTCCAAAATTTAATAACACAACACAAGCAGTACTATTTAATTTGGATCAGATCAAACACATCTCCCATTACAAAAGAAAATCAAGGAAACATGAGCAGGGAGAGCTAAAATAAGGAGTTTTCCCCTTGGTGTGATACTGTCTAAACAGAGCATAAGCAGCAAATATAGTGTCATTAAAATAACTAAGCTTAATTCGCCACATTTTGATATAATACTGACACTATCCTGTTGTCATTATCTCAGCTGAATGTTATCAGTCAAAATAAGTTTTTTCTTTTGAAAACCTACCATTGGACTACAATATCAATATGTTTATTTATGAAGACTTTTGGAAGAAAACATAGCAATTAATGAAATCCTCTGTAAGTACACTTCTTACAAAGTATACAAGTTTTAGGTTTTTTTCTACTAAGGTTGTAATGTGTCAACTGTACAACTGTACTTCCTGTCTCAGAAATTACTTCACCTAACCTGGGGGAAAGCAAAGACAATATTGTATTTCCTCAAAAAAATGACATTACACTGTGGGACATCATAAACCATCTTTATTAGATAATACTTTCTCCAAATAGCATCTTGGCAATGTTGCTACTTATTTTACCAAAGCTACTGCACTGGTCCCACAGTTACCTCTTGATTAACCCATATTAACTCTTCACAGTATCATGATGTGAAAATCTTCACTTCTGCAGGTGACACACAGGTAGAGGATATTCACTCCATTTTGAGCACACTAGAAGGAATAGCACCATCTGTCCAAAATGGAGATATTTATTCATTTAACAAAAGTGTAGCTTTTAATAATACTCCTGGTTCTTCTGGGATCTGGTTTTTTTTTTTTAGTTTATGTGTATTTTCCGTTCATCTCTCTTCCTCTCAGTAAAGTCTTTTCCTAAGAAGTTCTTTATCAAGGTAAAAACTATTGCCTTAATTTCAAATCTTGTATTGATTTCCTTATTTCCATTATCTGCCCTAAATGGTTTACAGTCCTCACAGACTTCTCTTTAGAAAAATAGAGCAACCTACAGTCCCCATCATCAGTGGTGGTGGCTTTAAGCACAGCCACAGAATCCACGTTTTACTCATGACCTGAATTTTGGACAGATGGTGACAAGGTAACAGAAGCTTTATATCAACTGACAGAGTAAGTTTTTTTCAGGTTTTGTTTGTTTGTTTGTTTGTTTTTTAATATGCCATAGTTGCATTTTGCTATAATGCAAAGTATCAATTACCTCCAGCACATCACTAGTATCCCTAAGAGATGGGAAACTAGACAAGCGAAGTCAAGGAGTCAGATTTCTCCCTGCAAGGATGAGAATATTTTCCAGATAAAAGGTCATTTAATGTATACTACAAAGCAATTCCTTCAGTGATAAATGAGCAGGCTCTCCTGCATGTAACTTCAGTCTTTTTTCACTGGATATCAATCTAGGAGTGTGCTGAAGCTAAGCTGACAAAATTCAAGAGGAAGGCTTTGACCCCCTTATTAGTGGGTACTTCAATGTATCCATCGAAGAGGGTTAGATGCTAGATAGCTTTAAGGATGCTCCTTGTTAGGCCTTTTCCCAAATTTCAGAACTGAGAGGAATTCAAAGGCTTCAGCATTTAGATTGCGGGAATGAAGAGCCCTTGCTTTTAAAGGACAACACTGAGCAGCAAGAGGTGGGGACTGTTAGTTTTACCTCCAGACTGTTACTGCTTCAATGTATTGACATCTGGTTTTTTCCAGACCTTTAGGGAGAGGAGAGATCTGAAGAATGAAATGGCTTGAAGACGACTCCTGATTTGGTATGTACATACACCAGGGTACATCCTTGCATTTGGAATTTGTTTTTTTTATTTTAACCTACAATCACTTTTAAAGCTGATATAAACAGTTACAGTTCCACTGCACTTCAGCAGCATTTTATCTGATTACACCAACAGACAGTTTGTATCTCAGTGTTTGAAAAAGCATTAGCATATGAATTTACCTATAAATATGAATAAATAGGTGCAGATGTGAGCACACAGCAAACAAACATTTGCCTTTCATAAGGCACCTCATTGTTATACAGAAGCCTACTCAATTATTCACGAACTGTGAGATACTCTTTTATCCCTGGCCTAGTTTAGGATGCCATTGGCTGTAATCAAAACTTCTGAAAGACTTCTAAAGTCCTCAGATAATTGGGGTAGCCATTGTGAAAGAAATCAGTATCAGCCCTATAACAAGAGAGAGAAAGAACCACTCACAGTGTTGCCTCTGTAATATACAGTATTTCCTGTGAGATTTGAGTGTCTGTTTTTCACACACGCATAGTTGAAGAAATGCCAAATATTTGATTGTTTAATCAGTTTTACAGCATTTTTTGGATGAGCACCACTGTATTGAGTGCAAACAAGATGAAGTCTAACACTATACTGTAGCTTTTTTCTGGAGAAATTCAGGAAGATAGCATTAAGTACATGCTATGTTTAGGTTTCCTTTTATTAACATATCAATTAGAAGGACCAAACTTGTTCAGCACAATCCTGCGAATGCTTCTATTGAAACTACCTGCTGAGTCCGTGGCATAGCAGAACCTCTTTAAACAACAGCCTTCTGCTCTTAGCTTCACAAGATGTGCAAAGCAGGAAAAAAAATACTCCTCTAGATCCCACTACCTGTGCAACTACGTATCAGCAAGCAACAGCAGTAACTCATCGCAATATCCTATGGGAATGTTTTTCGTTATGATGTACAATTTTGCAACAGACAGAAGCCCAGGTTCCTAAAGATGGACTGTGAGTAGCATTATCTCGTTAGCAAAAGACAAGGATTCCAGATCTGCAAGAATATAACCTTGCCACTCCTACATGATTTCTGAACTCTTTCCAGTCAAAAATTGGACTTCCAGTGTTGCTCCACGTCTATTAATCTTTAGAGATCATTTTTTTATATTGTATTTGAAACACTGCAATAGACCAATTCATGATGAAAATCTTCGCATAATTCTCTTTCTTACTTTTTTTTCAAGCTTAATTCACTTCTCAGCTCACCTTTCCAGCACGTTTATACTTCCTAATATTCTTGACTAATATATGCAAAAGTTTGGCCTCTGAATGGATCATTATTCTTCATGTTCATATCATATAGCTCTCTTGTATTGTTGCCATGGTTATTCATAATAAATTCACTAAAATGTGTTACAGGAAATCCATTGACTAAATTAGTTTTCTAGAAAGAAGAAATTTTTTTCTTTTTCCTAAAAAAATTTTAAATAATTGGTTTACATCAGGAATCTTACATAGGATTTTCCATTTTCCAGAGATTTCTGAAGCCTTTTCCTAGTCATTTACAATAGATGCTGTTGAGATTAACATTTCTTTTCACCCACAGTGGTAGCTAATAAAGTTCTGCCAGTCACCACTAATATGTAGAAAAGGGATATTTATTGACACATCTCTACACATCATTCCAGAAATTCCACCTCACATTCAGAAAAACCCAGAAACAAAAACCTCTCATCCATATTTTTTTTTAATACTAAAAAATAAAGTTACCTCACTATAAGCTTTTTTTTTTGCAAACCACTTAAGATGCTGTGAAATCTCCCTGTTCCTATCTAAAAGATAGTACAAATGTCAATCACTCTCTCTCTTATATTGGAAAACTAAAAAACTAAAAATCTAATTTTCTGTCACTAGCTGTAGAAATATTTGTCTCTTGAGAGAAGCAGCAGTGAGTCAGCTCCTCGTTACCAACAGAAACCATCGCTGACCAGAACAAGCACTGAAGCATCACTCATGGGGCTTTCTGCTAGCATAACCCAACAAATGGTTCTCCCAGAAAGACATCTACATAATAATGTTCAGGCCTGCATTTACATCTTGTTATCTGCAGGACAGGCTAGCTGGTTTCTCCTCCCTGACTTTACACGTGCAGTGCCCTCCTGTTAGAAAACACAACATCTGCAGCGTATGCATTAAAAACACTAAAACATGAAAATGTTCAAATTTACTTCATTAGTTACCTCCATTAAAAAACAGATATGCGAGAGAAATTAAGTATATTGTGAGCTAAAAAAAAACCCCTTGACTCACAAATTAAAAACTATAGCATTCTTAATAAGAAAAATAAAACTAGTTGTCACAGCAAAGTCATATTTAACCGTTATTTTGACACCCACCACTTTTTCCTTTTTCTGTGCATATTGTGGCAACTGGAGAAGAGATGAGGGGTGACACCTTATCGCTTCAGTGGAACTACACTTGTCATACATTCAAGTAAAATTTAAGAGAAATTGAAAAGCAGCTATTATCTGTAAAAAGGCCCAAGAGGAAAATGGGAAGACAAAACCATTCATGCCTTAGCCCTAACAAGTTATAAGATTTAAGCTATTTCCAAGTAAAGTCAACAGGAAAAAGGAAAAAAAAAAAAGACAAGAGAAAAAAGAAAAAAAAAAAAAAAAAAAAACCAAAACCAAAACCCCTCATAATTGCAAGCCACCTACTTCAGTATATTTAAAAGACGAAATATTTTATATTACAAAGACAAAAGCAGGTAGTGTTGTAACAAGGCATGCCTTCTCTCCTGCACTCAGGTTTCTGGGCATCTTTGAAATTAAGGTGCCCTAGAAACTTTTCCTGTCTTCCTGTCCTAGAAGCTTTTTCCTGTCTTGAACAGCACTGATTTCACTGTCTGCTTTTTTGAAATACAGTTACCACTGCACTAAGTGGGTGAATTTTGGGTGGCAAATTTGGATTCGTATGACAAAGCAAGAGGCGGAACACTACTGCACAGCACTGAGCTCCCGAGCTAGTGCAGGGGGTGCAGAGTAGCAGGGAATCCAGGGCAGCTCTTGCTCCTTCACCACACCACTGGTATCCCACGTACCTCCCAGCAGCAGTGAGAGATCCTCCAGTCATCTGACACCCACTCCCCCCCAAAACAGGAGGAGAAGCAAAAATAAACTCTAGCTCTGCTCAGAAGCATGAGGTTACGTGCTTCTGTCAGCAGCTCTGGGATGTGGGGCCAAGACTTTAACACAAGATACAAAAAGCCTTGGGAGGTTTTCCTTTTTTTATTATTTGTAACTCTCCACCTGCTATTGCCTATTTCAACATATTTTCTTCATACACTACCGAAGTATCTACCACAAAGCAATCACAATAAAAGCAAAGCTGTTTAAACTGTAAAACGAGGATTAAAAAAACCACAAACGCTTCCCAAAAAGATCACTAGTAGAGCTTTTAATAAAAAATGCTGTCTGAAGGCATGCTATGAAGGCTATCCAAAAGGGAAACATTCCTCATAGATGATAACCTTGCACATACCCTTGAGCTTCCCTTTATCATTGTAATTAGGAAGCAAGGTTAAACCTCTAGTTTATAAACCTTGTAGTATGACCTTCCACAACATTATGGAAGGCAATTAGGCCTTAGAACATTTTAGTGTCATAGTTCAAATCCTAAAATTTCTGATAGCATTTTTTTAGTTATTATTATTACTTTCCAGATTGCAAATCTGTCGGCATTTAAAGTTAGAAATAGAAGAAATACAGAAACATCTGCTACTAACTGTTTCATCCCAGATTAGATCAGTCCTTGTGGGCTTGATTGCAGTCAGTACGAATTAGGACAGAATCATAGAATCACAGAATCATCGAGGTTGGAAGTGACCTTTAAGATCATCTAGTCCAACCATAAGCCTAATGCTGCCAAAGCCACCATTAAACCATGTCCCTAAGCACCTTGTCTATATATTTTTTAAATACCTCCAGGGATGGTGATTCCACCACTTGCCTGGGCAGCCTGTTCCAATGCTTGATAACACTTTGGTGAAGAAATTTTTCCTAATATCCAACCTAAACCTCCCCTGGCATAACTTGAGGCCATTTCCTCTTGTCCTATCGCTTGTTATTTTGGAGAAGAGACCAACCCTCACCTTGCTACAACCTCCTTTCAGGTAGTTGTAGAAAGTGATAAGGTCTCTCCTCAGCCTCCTTTTCTGCAGGCTAAATAACCCCAGTTCCCTCAGCCACTTCTCATAAGACTTGTTCTCTAGACCCCTCATCGGCTTCGTTGCCCCTCTCTAGACACACTCCAGTATCCGAATGTCTTTCTTGTAGGGAGGGGCCCAAAACAACACAGTATTCAAGGTGGGGCCTCACCAGTGCTGAGTACAGGGAGACGATCACTTCCCGAGTCCTGCTGGCCACGCTACTCCTGATACAGGCCAAGATGCCATTGGCCTTCTTGGCTACCCGGGAACACTGCTAGCTCATATTCATGTCCACCATGATCCTTTTCCTCCAGGCAGCTTCCTTTCCTTTCCACCAGGATCCCAGATGCTTTTCCTCCAGGCAGCTTTCCAGCCACTCTTCCTCAAGCCTGTAGCGCTGCCTGGGGTTGTTGTGACCCAAGTGCAGGACCCCGGCACTTGGCCTTATTGAACCTCATACCATTGGCCTCAGCCCATTGATCCAGCCTGTCCGGATCCCTCCATAGAGCCTTCCTACCCTCAAGCAGGTCGACACTCCTGCCCAACTCAGTGTCATCTACACACTTAAGGAGGATGCATTAAGTGCATCCTAAGTGCATTAATGGAAATACCACTGCAATAAAGCTGCTTAATTTTTGACTCTTTCATATATGAGCTTACTAAGCTGAAATGCATTGTCTTTTAGACATTATTTAGTAGACACATCACTTTATTCTCTAAAAAGTTAAAGGCATTTAGCATACCTACAAGGGACCTTATACTGAGAAACAGACAAGTTTGAGTTATTGAGACAGATTTCTCTCTCTATATATATATATATTCTCTCTATATATATTGTCTTTATAATACAAAATACAGACTTTTACACATAATCTGAAATAACACACTTACATTGAAAGGTGGTAACTATCTGCTCAGATCCTTAGTATTTTATGTTAGGAAGTCAGGGATTTGTGAAAACAAGTGTTGCAAAATCTAAACCATGCAACAGAATACCTTAAAATGAAGCAGAGCTTCTAAACAGAACAGTAATCACAAACATCTGTTCTATACTACTGAGGGACAAAACCTCAAATCATTTTTACAGTGCCAATTTAGAGGGTTCCAAGCTCAAATTCAGCTTCAGAATCCCAAATCATTCTTTAGTTTTACATCAACTAGTATCCTACCACACCTATCCTTACTTTTCTCTACATTATCACACAGAAACTTGTCTTAGCAGAGGTATCACAGTCCTCAAGATGCTGTTGTTTTGACTGATAAAATAAGTGGAAATGGTGTGTTTTGCATGGGATTTAATATAGCTGAGCACAGCACTAAGTCTAAAGCACTTTCCACAAAGAACAAAAATGTGAGCTGAATATAAGTGCAACTGTATATTTAAGTAGGTGAATAATTTCTAACAGCAACTGATCCTCAAAGTAGAACAGGAAAGTTAGAGTCTTTTATTCTTGGACATATTTTGTCATTTCAGCATGTATCTAGAAAATCTTGCAAATCCAGCCACATTGATATTTATGGGTGAAAGCTAACTGTAATCTATAGGTGCTGCTATTAAATGCCTGGTCACAGTCCCAGGCACACGGGTATGCATGGAGTGTATGCAACATATGTAAATACAGTGACACTAAACAATATAGAAATGCCAATGTAGAAGAAAAGCCCTTCAAACATCCTTTGATATATTGCACTACAGAAGAGTACAGATTCTAAAAATTGCGCTTATCCATGACATATCATTCAATAAATCTCTTAAGTAACAGGTTGTATGAATCAATCGTGTTGGTTTCCTACAAATGAAATGTATCCTTTTTTATTAAGTTACATCCTTTAAGTATTATGACTTCTGCTAGATTTTATGGAGAATTTTTTTTTAACATAGAAAAGAAGACATTCTGCAAAATGAAGCCTGCAGTAGGATTTGAGTATGACCCTACAAATAGTAATGATCAAGAGGATGTCTAATATCAGTGTTGTTTTCTTGACATCCAATCCCCACATTAGTGTAACCTAAAGGTCAAATCTCCTGACAAAGAATCGTAAGATTTAACCCCCAAAGATCTTCATTATATCTTTTAACCTAATTGAAGAGGAGAAAGATGAACTAACAGCTCATGGTAACTGGAAATAGTTAAAAGCTCAGTTAGCAAGAATCCTCTGCAGCCTGCAAAAAAGGGATATTAAAATTGAGTACTGCAGTGAAATTTTCTGCAATTTTCATAGACAGAACTATCTGGGGTTTTTTAAAGTAAAAACAAAACTAAACCAAACCAAAACAAAAACCTAACCCTCATTGCTCTGGGTCTTAAGAGTTTAAGAGGAAGATGTATGCAAACAGAAAGACACATATTTCAAATACTTCATTCACTTATATTAGCTTTCTGCTACTACAGAAAATCTCTGCTTCACGATGTACCAATCTGCTATTACTATGCATCAACATTGCACCAAATAAACAAGTAATCCAAAGAAAGAAAAGGATGAGAAAACAAACACATTTACACAAAACTAAGAGGATTTGGAAGAAAAGCTATAGCCCTTAGCTCTTGTAACTACCAACACGGCTTCTGTTCAGCTTTTGTTGCAACAGCAAATTTTTAACAGATAAAGACAGCATTTACTCAAAGAAAACTAGCATGAAAGACCTTCACGAAGAACTCAAATGTAGGTGATGTGTTACAGCACAGCTAGGATGTTCTGTGAGGAAATGTGTTACTATGGGGGATTAGAAATAATGTTGTTACAGCCCCAGGGAAATAATGCTGAGGAAAAGCAGATGGTCTCCAAACCCAGACTTCAGAAGTCCAAAAGATGACTCTCAATTCCCTGCTCTGCACCTGTGATAGGACTCAAAAAAGTTTGCCCTGGAAGTGTTTTAGAGATTCACCCAAAGTTTACCCAGTTAAATCCACAGAAGCCATGCCAGTGCTTTAATATGCTTTGGTTCAGACCCAACCCAGTAACACTCAAGACATCATAGATCAACAGAAATGTCTTCATTAAGCGAAAGATGATCACCGAACCAAGTTAATAATATTATCTCAAGGGGGAAAAAAACCCCAGAACAACTCCTCCCCACATCATTTCCACCGGCTTTCCAGAGCTTGTAGGAGATAAGACTGTCCATTTACAATCACTTCCCATGAGCAGAAGAAAATTATTAGTCTGCCCAACTGATGCTATTTATTTTGATATTCTTGTCAGCTACGTATTCATAGAAAAAAATCCTGATTTTCTCTGCTCTGGGGACCACCTGAAGGCAGAACTGGGAAGAAGAAAAGATATTGTACCATTTCTGGTCAAATTGAACAGACAACCTCTAATACCTTATACAGACTACAAACATCTAGCATATTGATGCAAAATTAGCAAATGCAAGTCCCTTTTCTCACTTGCAGTATTAAAAGTGCAGATAGGTCAACAAAGAAAATTGTGTGGCTCCCTTCCTGCAACTGCTGAGATTGTCTCAGCCACAAGATCTAAAGCTGTAATACATAGTCTAACATAAGAGGGAAAGACAGAGAGAAAAGAGGGAAAAAATGTTGCGTGTTCATTAGTATTCTAGAAGAAGCAAGATTTGGCTTTGCAGTTCTAACTGGTTAATCCTCATGTTTTAGTTGTGAAGTTTGAGTGAGAGTTTAAGGCTTGAAAAGTACAAGACAATACTTTATTATATAGTGGTAGCAATGGCTAAACTCACAAAACCGCAGGAAGTCAGCTTTCTTGTTAAGCAAATTTTCTATGCTAAAAGGCAAGAGAAAACTATAGTTAGAAAATAAAATATGCAGATTTTATGGAAAACACCCTGCAGATTTAATAGAAAGATTACTCTACCTTTATTAACAGCTACTCTGAATAAGAACATACTATGAATCATGAGCTAAAAAAATGTTGCCAAATTCTGTATGATAAATACAGCAACTGTCAGAGAATGGATGAACAACTTTATTGTAGTTTTTTGTATTAGACCAGTGAAATAAGCAAAGTATTACGAGCAATTCTTACCCTCTTCACAGTAAGAATTTAAGTATATGGTGCCAGTTGACTGGCTCACCACAGGTACTGTCTTACACATCATGAGTCAACAGAAAGTGTGTCCTCTTGACCTGTTTGTTTTATAATGAAGTCATGGGGAAAATTCCCAAATTATTTTCAATACCTTAGAATTAAAGTTTCTCATTTGGGGGGGTGGGGAGGTGGGGAAGATGAGGAAAAAAAGTTTTCAGTGTAGAATATAAATATATTAAATATATTAAATATATAAATATAATAAACATAAATGAACACTTGTAATCCCAGGCATCCTCACTGAATGATTCAGAGTTTGAGAGGTGGTGTTTTTATTTACATCGTCTCTACACACCAGACAATACATGCTGACAGCAGTAGGTAAACTTCAGTTTATGCATGTTAATCAACATATTTTCTGGTCATTCACCAATAGATGTACTGATGTATTTACATCATAAATAGGACTCTAAATTCACAGTTACTTTTCCACTATCTCAGAAATCAATCCAAGCAACCCTTTTTCCATGGCCATTAAAATCTTGCCAGAATACAGACAGATCCAAGTCCAGCACTGCAAAGGAACAATTGCTACACATACTCCCTTTTTGTTTTAAAGCCTGCACTTAAAATGACACGGCTTGCATATCAACTGAAATAGTTAGGTATGAGTTGGGCATAGATGAATGAGAGGAAATGTGCAAGTCCCTGAGCCCTGCCTCCTTCACTTGTAGCAAGTCATACAATAGGTGCCTGCTACTTTTTGGTCTCCTTTACTACTTTTCACACTATTTATATCCAAGGAGATATTTGAAGTCTGACAGGTTTTCTTGTTGTCCTCATCATACTGCCTCACTAGGGTGGAAACTATTTCCTGCCTCAGGAGAAGCATGAAAAAAATACCAGACATTTCACGATCATAATACTTTTCCCATAGGTGCTCAGTGGCTAATACATAACCAGTGTGCTTTGGAGAGCTAGCTTTTATTATGATTTAATTTATAATAAGCCTTGTCCCAGCAGAAATTTTAATTCTTGCTTTTAACATCTGCATGAACAACTTTTACCTTTGACTCCAAATCAGTTGTTTTAATACATTCTTCTATTGGTTTTTGAATTTTGAATATGTATTATAATGAATCTATCAGCAGGAAGAGCCATTCAAGTGCAGGCATGGTAGTTCAATGCAGCATTCACCAGCGAACTCAACAGATCAGGTCACAGCAAGACAGTTACTGTGACACTCAGTAGCTGAGGATGCTGTACCATCTTACCTTTTGATGGCAGAGCCTTTTGTTCTATTTCTCTTTAGAAGGATCCAACTCTATTCTTTTCAGACAGCACATAGTGCGCGATTTCTCCTTCGGCTCCTCTGTCTTTCAAGTTAACAAGCCTCTGCTTCCTATTGTTTTCCCTCACGTCATCTTAAGTCTGCCCTGTTGGACTTTAAATATCTTTCAATAATCACCTTAAGTGAGTTCAGTCTTGGTTTATGATGGATTTAAGTTCTAAGACTTTATAAATAAATAAAATATTACATAAATGGAGCTGACATAATGGAAGGTAAGCCTTAGTTACGTGGAAAATTTTTTACTTTCACAGAATTCTATTTTTCTCTACTGTTATCGCTGTTATTGCTGCTATTTCTATTGTTGCATATGGCATAAATCCCTTTCTACTATGAACTGTCTCCATTCTTTTGATATTAGCATCATAGCAATTGAAGAATATTACTAGCAGTAGTAATTGTCTCACAGGTTATGTTCCAGGAGATACACTGTGCAATGCCACAGAGAACTCTGTTTTTTTCCATCCAACACACATAGCTGAAGTCTCCTATTCTTAAACATTAGCAAACTGCATTTTACAACAATACTTGTTTTGGTGTGAAGTGTTTTAAAATGTTTTTCAGATCTTTTTGTTGCTCCCATCCTTATTCTGAAGTCTGCAGATATATCATTAAAAAGCAGTTTTTAATGGGACAGGCATTGAAGACAGGAGGTTTATGGGGGGTTTTATTTTTTCTAAACTTGATCTTTTAAGACAATAATATTGTAGTTGTTCAATATAGGGTTTCCATGCTTTATTATATTAAACTTTTCCAATCATCTTTTGCAGATGCAGATTGAGTTATCTGTATTTCAAAAGGGAATGAGAGGAATATTCCCACCGACCACAGACAGAAACAGGAAGAGAGCAATGGTTTATTTCACAAAACTGAGTCAGGCTTGGCTTCAAAATACTGTGATTAAGATGGGTGGTCAAAATTACTCTGAACATGTCTACATTAATACTTTCCCAGTTTATTTTCAGAATTTTATTTCTTGCTAATTTTTAACAAAAATTCACAATTAAAACATAGTAAAAAATTAGGAAAATAATACTTTTACAAGATATACCTACGAAGATCTACAAAGAATACTAGAGCTGATCTTGTGGAGAAACTCTTTCTAGAAGCACACTAGTATTAACTTTCTCTTATCCTATATCTTCCTTGCAAGAACCATTAGACTTGTCTCAACAGAATTTGCACAAAGTAGTCCACATATATTTAGGTTGTCTTTCAGTGTTCTGCAGCATTCAGAAACTGTGAAAAGGTTACTTTTTTTTTATCTCAATCTTTAATTCTAGAAGTCTTCAGACAAACCCCAATAAAAATTGAAGTCATACATGTTATGTCATTGTACCTGCCACTGTTGCTTATAACAACACTACACCGCTTCTCCAGAATGCAATTCCTTTATGTAAGTGGGTGTTTGTTCTAAAAATACACCCACGATGAAAAGTCTGAGTGCATGTGTATATACCTTTACTCAAAAGCTTTATTGTGAGGAATGTCCACCCTCAAAATGAAGGCACAGAAGACATCAAAATTTAACTAATTTATAGGCAACCCAATTGGAAAATCCATTAGCACAGAGCATTTAAACAAAGCATATGTTGTTAAAAAAAATAAGCACTTGCTAGCTTTGATGACTGAAGTTCTTAAGTTTTCAGGTAGCACTCTTTCTGATGTTGCTACTGGTGATTAAAATGTCTTAGAACTGCCATAGAGATGGTGTTTGTCTTACAAGAGAGTGCTTACATTAAGAAATCTATTTTAGTATCCTTTTCATTACTGCTGCAGAGGATACCTGCAAACTGCGAACAACAAAAGTTTGATATAATGGCTGAGACTGCTTTAAAATCACATATTAGTAGGCAACAGTCCCGCTCAGGGGTGTTGGACTAGCTGTCCTCCATGATCCTACGAATACATGAATTAATGACTAAATGGAACCTTAAATGTTTACATTTTCTTTTAGAGACAAGTTTAGTTGTCTTTTTCTCTGCAAAGAATTTTTGAGGAAAAACAACCTGGAGAGCTCTTTCTCTAAAGATACAGCTTTTTTATTATTCTCAGTTTTGCTCTTTATTCTGTTTAAAATTGGACTTCAGTGAGGTGGAGCAAAATCGGTCCACAAAGCCTACAAGAGGTTTTGCCACTTGTAGACCCTGGAAGCAGGGTTCTCAAGCAAAGGCAAATGGTTGAAAGGTATTAAAGCAGTCTTCTATCAAGGTCTACTTCTGAAGCTGTGGAAAGCAATAATACAGTGTGCTTTTCCCAACACAACATTAGTCTTCTCTTTCCATTCCCCCTCCCACATTCTTTTATTGCTACCTTCTTCTCAGCAACAAAACTTTCATCACTTTTTGGGAGAAGTAACTTACGATGGCAGCTCTTTCCCTTTTTAAGATTGCAAAAAGATCTGAAATGCAACTTTCTCCCTTCCAAATAAAGGACTTCCTAAAAAGCTTAGGTATTGTTAACTTTAGTGAAAACAAAAGAAGTCAATGAACTAAAGTAAGGGTCTTTTAACAATGGTTGTGGCCCACTATATGGCTGTAAAATATAATTAGTGTCTGTGGATAAGGGTTAGTCATTTCTAAAGAAAATTTTAGTGTGGCTTTGACTGCAGTAAGGATATGTAACCCCATTTTTTTAATCCATCACACTTTATGCCTCCAAGTCGCATAATTCTCTGACCTCATCTCTTCAGTCTAAACATAGCCCAGTTCAAAACATGCATGCAGATGTCAGGCTCTGAAAAAAAGCTGAATAGAAACTATATTTCAAGCACTGGAATGCTAGTTTCCATTCTTCTGAAACTATGAAGGGAAAGAAATAATTCCATATCTGGGATCACAGTTTTATCTGCTATAACAAAAAAGCGTGCTTTTTACTTTCCACTATACAGTGTACTTTTTGCTCACAAATTTTTCCAGTTTTGATCACATCATCATAAAGGTATAAAGATACCTCTGGAATAGTTCAAAACTTGTATCCTTTACTCTCAATCTAGGACAACTTGTATCCTGCACATATTAAATATGACTGTTTTGTTAAATTTTAGAGAAGAACTAGTATATGGCCAATACACGGGGGTTATTTTTTTTTTCTGTAATGACACTTTTCTCCGCTTTTTCATGTCATATTTTAAGGGGAGCATTGAAAAAAATCACAGTGTCTACAGCCCTGCTACTATTGTAGCAGTGATTTTGATGACAACATCCATCATGAAGGTTACACCACAACCTATACTAGAGGCCACTGGCTCAAATCAACTGCTTTTTTGTCAATTTCAGTAAGGTACTTAACACCTTGCAAACTAGAAGATGAAATTTAATTGATCTTAAAACATTCCTCCATTGGATTTCTAACATTTTCATAACCAATCCAAGAGTCCTAAGTGTCACAACATTGAGCCTGGTGTGACTCCAAGGATGTACATTATTGTTTGAACAGCATTCCAGAAAACTAACTTCCTGCATGTCACCTGCAATTAATGAAAGCTGAATGAATAAGGCAAAAACTTTTGTGTGAAGAAGACATGCGGGATGAATAACTACATTTTAATTCTTTCATTTTTCATCTAAACTACAAGTACTGCTAAAGGCAAGCATAGCAAGTCACTTCAAGGTATTGACAGGTTGCCAGATGCACCAGAAGTGATTAAGAAGTTTTTTAAAAAAAACACTTCACATTTTCAATTCCCGATAGTAGATTCCTTTAAGAAAATATAACAGCGGTAAATACATAAATAGAGATTGAGATTGGCTATCCTTCTTTTCATGTTACCTGACTTCAGTTTTCTTGCTCATGTTTAAGTATTCCCCACACCCAAGGGAAGTAGCTTTTCACAACTAAATACAAACTGGACAAACTAATTTGATTTTTGAGCATTAGAAGGAAATGAGCACTCATTTTTTGTCTTGTCTCACTGAAGAATCATTTTTCAGATAGAATGAAATAATTAGCATTTACTCTCCAGAGAAGACTCACAGATGATCCAAACCTAAGTGCAGGGGAATTTTGCCAGTGGAAATGGCAGCTTATACCTCAGTGATTTGAAAGCTGGCACTTCAGTTTTCTTGTTTGTGAGCAAGAATTTCACCTCTGGACCTGAAACTTTGCATCTATTCAAGCAGTAATGACTGAAACGGGGAAGAGAAAGAAGTCCAAGGAAGTACACCTTGTAAGACGGTCAGTTACCCACTCTACTTGGCAGCAGTCAGATCAGGCGTCCCGGCTGACGTCTGCAAAAAAAACAAGCTCCCCCAGGAATGACCAATAGATCATCATTATCATTCAGGAAAACTCAGAGCAGAGTTATGACTCAGACACACATTTTGTATAAGAAGTAGCTCTTGTAGCTATGGTGGACAACCTCTAAAAATCATTCATCTCATACATGAATGATCCTGCTCAGACCCCCTGGGACAGATATTTCCTGCATTGCAACAAAACAAGCAGAGTGTAACAGTCTCATAAATGACCATTTCTCTTCCTTCCTGTATTGTTTTACAATACTGCCCTTCCTCCAAGAACTTCTTTAGTTAATCCTTCCAAACTAAGCAAAATAAATGTCTGACAGAACCCTTTCCACTGTATGCACACACGCAGACACTCAACCAGAAACTTCAAAATACATGATTGCTGGCAGTTCTTTCTCCCATGAAAAACTTTCCTTCCATGACTTCGCTAATTTCTTGAATTAAGTGAGGAGAACTTGTGTTTACAGCTTACCGGAGAAAAAATATTCTGTTTCATGGGAACTAAAAATGCAGGACTACAGGTTATTTATGTAAGTTCTGCTGTAATTAGACATCCCTGTTAAGAATCTTAATTGCTGGGTTGAAATAGTTTTGTCTCAGATCATTTCAAATCAGACACAGAACCTGAACCTCTCAAAATGCATACAAGTGCTTAACTGAAGTATTAAAAGCATATCAATTATCTCATCAGTAAAATCAAGGTTTGGTGTATTTTTATTTTCCCCTTGTTTAGATACAGTAGGCTAGAGATTTCTCCCTCATTTATCTCTTTGCATTGGATCTGGCAGTGAAGCATAAATGCTGAACTGGTGGCATCACAGTCATTTCCATAGCAACACATCCATTTCCCAATCATCATCATCTCTACTGAAAGCTGGAAGAAAAGAAAGGCTGAGAGAATGTTTGTCAAGCATTCAAACGCAGCACTAGTTTCAAGTACCTTCTTAAAGTAGACCAAACTCTATACCTTCAGCTAGAATACTGGGACAAATACTTTTAAAACCCAAACAAACAAGTGTTTGGGTTGGTTTGTTTGTTTTTTAAATCAACCTTAAGGTATAAATTCTTTAGTTATTCCCAGTAAACCTTAAACAGTGAATGGATGACTGCTTCAAAATAGATACTTTATTTTATAGTTCATTCCTTTTTTTTTTCATTTGTATCACGACATAGATTATCTAAATAAGAGATGACATCTTCACATGCTTTGCTGCAGTAGCACTCAACATAGCCCTTAGAGGATACAAGAATACAAAGTATACTAGGTTTTAAACACAAAGTTGATTTAAAATTTCTTTGCCTACTGCTGACATTCATTATTTACTAAACAACACTAATAGCAAATTGATATTCACAACAGCAGAGGTTTCATTATTAGTTAACAAACAAAAAGCTCTGGAAGAAAGCTACCACATTAATAACAAGATGATAATTGCTGAAGATACCAGTAAAATTAAAACAAACAAAAAACCACCTAATACCACCTTTTTTAGCAAGTGATCTGAACTCTGATGAAATTTAAAAATGGTATCTTTTTCTAGGAAAGCCCCATAGAGTATTTTTCTCAGAAAAAATCCTAAAGATAATCAAAAAATCACTTGACTACAAATTGTTATGCCTTCAATACAGCCAAGCCAATTAATCACTGTGCTCCTATCAGAGCATTTGACATATATCATACATTGATAAGTTGCCTACACAATAGCAGCCTTGTAGCAGAAAGTAAAAAGCAAAAGGAGGAAAAATTAGTAACACATTGAACAAATGCTCTGTCTTCTATAGAGTTTCCTCTGCCTTTTCCAAAAATGTTCTAAATCAAACCTCCGTACTTTCTGGTGGTACTCATACAGACTCCACAGCTGCTGCCACTTCCCTGATTACCACAATGCATGCATGTAACCTAGTGGATACATAACTCTGAAAACCTACCTGCCACACTCCATATCTACTAATCTGTGACTGTCCTCTTTTCTCATGAGACTGTAAACCAGCTCTTTGCAAAGCAAAGCAGGTGTGTCACATAACCTCTCCTGGCCTTTTTTTCACCTTTACCGTAAGGAGTGGAATTGCATTTGTCCTACCTTCATTTTATCTTCTCTATCTGTTCAATATGTAGGACAAAGTATGATAAGCTTTACTGTTTCATAGATCTCTTGTTGCTATAGCACTAGATCTAATTTTCTGGTTTAGACATGCAGCGCTGGGAATTATAAATATAAGAAACAGCAGTAAAATCTTCACACATTTAGCTTTGGTTTTGCCTCAAAATTATATGAAGAGTTAAACAGTGTATACAAGGAGAGACATTTCAGGTATTACAGATGTAATTGTAAATATTTATTAATCTTCTTTTTTATTTCAGTCTAAGACACACACCTCTGATCCAATAGCTGTGGCAATCCAACAGCCTGAGAAGGAAGTCAGTATTATGTTGTGAGAGCAAGATAATAACTTCATGCAAAATGATTCTCACTGTTCATTTTTCTAAAGAGCAAAATCATTAAAAGTACAGCATAATGCTCTGTAATTATAATCTAAGTCATTTCCCCTGTTAAAAATACATTCTAATTGCTTTAAGTGAAAACACATCATTATAACTTCCCTTGAAAGGGGAACTAATAAATAGATTAGTAAAATCCTACAGTCAGTACATTAAATCATGTTTATTCATTCAGCTGAGACTGGAACATGTAAAGTACATCTTCTTATGGAAAGACACAATTAGGGAGAATGGCTGGCTCATGGGATTAGCCAAGGGATTTTGAGTTCTCCACATCTAGCTTGGTGGTGTGAATCCTGCCCAGCTTGGTGTTGACTGAAGCTTATTACCATCTGCTGCCTCTTCAGTGTCCTACATAAAATAAATTGGTTGTCTTTGCCCAATTCCAAGCTCACAGGTGTCTGGTATTACAGCAACTGACAGTAATTAGCACACCTTTAAGCAATGTCAGCAAAAATGCAGAAGATTTTAAAAGTATAACAAAGATGCTTATGTAATTTGGTATCAGCAGTGTACCAAAGCCACACTTAGGGAAGAGACAGGATGGTGGAATGGGTGTTATCTCCATCCTTTAATGTGCTTCTGCCAAATCACTGAATACAGATGATTACATTCTTGCATAACACTTTAAATGTCTAATTTCACTAGATTTAAAAATTTCAAGGAATTAAAATAGCAACACCATTTTAATTCTGAAAGTTTAGGTTTTTCTTATCTTAAAGGAGGATTTTAATAGTTAAAATACAGTTACTATAATTAGTGTGGCTGTACGCAGTCTCAGAGAACCATTTTTGTGTGTACAATGAATTATTAGAGTTTCTATGACCTCTAGAGTAGCTGTGCAGGCTGTAAATAGGAGGAGAGTAACAAATAGCGCTTTGGATTATATTATCCAGCTCCCTTATTATTAACCTTTAGGTGAACAGGCTTGCTTCCTTTGGTCATCTCAGTAATCTCAGATACACCTTTGTTTTGTGAAATAAGCAATAACCCATACAAACAGCAAACTAACAAAGTGACAGAATAATTGCCTTGTAAAAGCACTTTCCAAACATACAGATTTAGAATCAATTCCCAGTGGTGATGCCCTACCCCTGCCTCATTTAATTTGCATTTCAGGCTGCTACCATTTTCTGCACAGGCCAAAATCTTACACTGCCCATTATACGACTGCCACAATAACATAGGTCAAACTGGACTTTGTATCATGGGGATGATTTTTGGTAAGGAAGCTCAGGAAAGGAAAAATATAAAATTAAATATAAAATAAAAATAAAAATATTTATTTTCATGTCTAGCAAATGCAAAATAAAATATTTCTTAAAATCTTCAAATTCAAATTGGGAATTAGAAACATCAATTTCAATTCTAAATTTATAGCTATTCTCTAATTTCTTATAACAAAATAATTCCTACAGAGATTGTATTTCTCTAAAAGGGGTACTTGGACAATCCTCCCAGCTGGCCTCTTGTGTCTTGTATCTGTCAGCTCCATAACATTTCTCGTTGTAGTCACTTAATTCCAGCAGTCTTCCATTAAGTAAATGAGCAAAAAAAACCAGCTAAATTTGAAACTTCAGCATTTTTTCAAATACTAAATTTGAAGCTTTTCTTGAGTTTTCATATAGTTTTTTAAACACTCAAACTGTTCTGTAATTTTCCTTTGGCCACTTGCGTAAGCATGTCCCTTTTTGGTATGACCTGCATTTAAATCAGTGGAAAACTTTCCATTTATTCCAGAAGAACATGATCAAGATCTTACTGTTAGTAGGCAGAGATATACTGAAACCCTCTAAGAAAGGTTGACCCTCTGTGAGTTTTAGTATACAGAGCTTGCAAGTTTCCTTTCTTCAAGAGGAAAGATGGTCATTTGTCTGAAGCATTAATGGGCATCATCTTGTTCTTCAGATCCATGTCCCTCTTCGGATGATAAATGGCAAGTATTAGGACTTTGCTTTCCCATGACACAAAACACAAATGTCTTTACTGAAACCTGAAAATTGTGTATTTTGTTTGACAGGACAAAGAGCCACTGTGCCAAGTTCTGTGAGAGTCCAGTTCACAAACTGACACTAGGTTTCATATGTATTTTGTACTTATCATGCAAAAATAATAATAATATGCATAATATGTAATGATGTACATATGTATACAGTAAAATACAGCAAAACAACTGTTACTTCTTGTATCTGAAATGAGTTATTCTGTCACATGAAGTTTAGTTCCAGATGAAACAAAAATATTGAGGGTCTATTCACAATAGACAAGCCTTATGGAGGAATACGTAGAATTTATAATTCACTGAGCATCTTTTTAAAAGCAACAAAAAAATCAAAGATAAAAAGAAGAAAAACAAAGGAAAAATTACTGTATAAATTGTAGCAGTTTTTAGTTAGGTATCCAATTAGTCAAAATGAAAAGTAGAGATGGCAACCTGCTTACTTTAGCAATTTGATTTACACTGATCTGAAATAGCTTCTGCCTACTTTGCATGTCACCTTTAGAGCAAAAAGGTTAGATCACCAACAGCACTTTGCATTCATAGACACTCTTTCTCCTGCTATAACCAAATGCAGGGCTTCCTCTGTGTATTTTTCTGCTTCCCTTTGACACGTGAGGAAGGTTACTAATACATTAAAGATCACATTAATAATGTTGAACAGTTTCAGTAGCTGAAAAAGTATCTGTATTTCCTACTTCACTTCAGACAATGGAACTTCAGTAGCTATAGAGAAGGTTCCTGTAGATATCATCACTCAGTCCATCTAGCAACCTCATCTTTCTCATATACATACATTTGCATACAGAATCTCTTGATAGTCACAAGCAGGCTCCCTTTAGCTTCAGTGAGACTGACTGCAAGAAGCAGCTATAGCTATATAAATATTTGCCGATTCAAACTTTCACCCAAAATGCAAGAAAATGTCATGACTGAAATAATTCATGTTTCAACTTGCTGTAATTGTCAGGCACAATCCAGCTCTGCGCAGAAAGCTGAGACTCTGTTCACTCTGCTAAATAAGACTCTTTGGTCTCACTTTGACAAGCTATTTGGTATACAAGTCGTTGCACAGACTTTTGTTACAGTTCTTCATAGGACAGACTTCCACTTTGGGTCTGAAGAACTGTATATATTTCTACAGAATTATTTATGCTGAACAGGCTTTATAGTCTTCATAGCCCGGTATTTACACCTCTCTCAAAAAACCCCAACAGAACACAATGTATAAAAGATATTCACTCATACTGCTCATATAACTCAAGAAAGAGAAAGGCTCTATTTGTTGCATATTATATTATAAATTAAATTTGATCAGGGAAGGATTGATTACATATTTTCTTAAAGTTTAATCATACTGTTAAGATGAAACTAAAAGCACTTTCATGATTAAGAAAAAATTATCTAGTAGTTAGCAAATATTTAAATATTGCTATTTACAGGGTATTTTTAAATGAAGACTGAAAAGAAAAAGCTTAAGTCTGATATGACAGCATTACATATGGATCTGACTAACATCATTGAATAGACTTAATTCTTAAAATGAATGTATGATAACACACTTTGTGAGAAATTAAAAACAAAATATTTTTAATACAGAATTTTAATTTACATCCAATTCTAACATATTTTGGCTTGTATTTTGGCCTATATTTTTGAAAAATAAAGAACTCTAGAAAAATAAAGAATTGGCAAGAGCTGCACCAGGGATGCCCATTACGATAAAAAGAAAAAAAGAAAGAGAGAAATGATGAAGAACTTTCATAGTCAAAGTGAATTTGTTTTTTATAAATAAACTTAGTGATATACATTAATATTTTGACAGCTCTGAATATCAACCAGGAATACCCACCCTAAGTTGTAAAGAACGTGTATGCAAGTCGTCCTAAGTAGGTTGAAATAGGTGTGTCAGCTTTCTCTTAAAGCAACTGAGTTTGGCTTGTGCAAAACAGGTTTCAAATAGAAAAATTACATTCTACATTGTAAGAGGCCACTGGCTTGCCGTTTGCTTTGTGATTAAATGGCACAGGCACCACTATAATGAGGCAGTCTATCAAAGTCTTCTACCTGGTTGTTTACACTCCATGAAACTGTATGAATGAAGGTTTTTAAAGTTTTCATTAAGTCCTTGGCTGCTGTGCATGCACAAACATAAAGCCAATTATTTTAAAGGTACGCATGTTTTCACTCTTTTTATCTTTCTTGAGAGCATTAGTGCTGCTTCACTGAACAATACAAATAGGGACAGAATTCCTGTCTTTTGAGCAGTCTGTTACAATTATCCCATTTATACATAAAGTGTGTTCTAATATGTAGGCACCAACACCTTAATTTGAATTTTCAATTGCAATAGTAAATTTGGGGTGCAGGGAGGTTTAATGAAATTACATAGATATTTTAAATAAAAATAACTAGCTGGCTGAATATGTACATTCCTGTATACTATTTCCCTTCTCCAAAACATTTCAGTTTGGGGGGAAAAATCTTCTCTTTTTTACTTAAAGAAAATAGTACACAATAAACCAATATATAAACATTTATTCAGCTACCCTGCCATTCCCCTGATGTCTTATTCTGTTATTGTTTCCTCTATCTGTAGAATGGTTTTCTCCTTTTTTCTATTCCACACCCTGATCATGTAAACACTTGCACAAAGACAGATTCATTTTCTGAAGAGTTGATTTATGAAACTACTGCAACATTTGCTGAGCTAATTTCTGAGCTGACAAGGAAGAAAGGTCCTGAATTCCAAGAGTGGAAAGCCAAGTGACTCATATCTCCATATTTTCTTCAGAATGTACAGTGTACTCCAATATTCAATGGTGACATCTATGATATATATATTTTTTAAAATCTTTACATTGTTTCAACGTTTAAGGGTTTAGTATAAAGTCATATTGTTTTCTCAAAAAAAGAAAGGACTTACAACCTAAGGGTGCCATTTTTTTTTAACGTAATCACAAATGCTTTTGCAGATATAAAGCAGAATAAAACAGGTTCTGCATCATGTATTTCAGGGGATTTATCTTAAAGAACTCCCTATAAAAATATATTTACCTATAGCTATACTTTGCTATGGACCAAGCAGGCACTTCATTAGTAAATTTAGATGCTCCAAAAGCTGGAAGGCTAAATGCAAACACTCTGAGTTTTGGAAGAACAGCTTAATGAAAATAAGTTAATATACATCAGAAACTACATACATATAGCATCACTGAAATTTGTAAAATAATTTTTAGTAATATGGGTATTAACAGAAATAACCTTCCTCCCAATCGTTAATATTTGTTACAGTTGAAAATTAATTCATTATAGGCCCATTTAGGGAAAATAAGAATATCTGTCTATCTAAGCCATAGATTTATAGTTTCTGTCTTTACCTGAGACACTGAATTTGCATTAATTTCTCACGCAACAGATGAAGATCCTTCCATTAGAAAGGCACCATATTTAGGCACTGAAAGGCACTGAACCCATATTTAATTCATTGATCTTAGAGAATGAAAGTAGCAACCAATTTTCCTGAAAAAGAATAGAAAGATTTATCTGATATGTAAAGTCTTCTGCATTTTTTTTTCCACTTTAAATTAAGGTAAGAACTTTGATATAAGCATATAGCTCATGTCATTAATGTCCCTCTGTCAAAAAATGTGCCACCAACCAATTTCAGGAGAAATGAGGTGCATGACTAAAGAGCATATACTGATACTACACGGTATATGACACAGGGAGAAAATAATTTACATAAGCTAAAATACAAAGACAATTTATCTAACTACATAAAGTTTATACATTATAAAAGTTTATACATTTATTTAGTTTATACATTAAACTAAATTTTGAATACGTATTTGGATTTCCAATATGTGTTTGATGTTGGCTATTAAGGAAACAAGGCAACGCTGATGTAAGAAGGAATATCATGGAACGGATTAATAGTTGAGTAAAAGATGGGAAACAGGGGTGGGAGCACACGTTCAGTCATCGCGATGGAGGAGGGTCACCAGCAAAGCTCTGTGAGAGCCTTCACTGGGTCCAGGGCTTCTCACCATATCCCCTGGGGGCCTCATAAGAGGTCAAGCAGAGAGGCAACTGGAGATGATACACTGGGGCTGGAGATAACCAGGATGAGGGCAAGGTGAGAGAACTCACACCAGGCACTTCTGAGCAACCAGGCACTGAAATGGCAATAATGCTGGCAATGTTACAATGGCAACAGTATGCTAAAATTCAGCATGGAAACTTATTGGTTAACACAAGCCAGGGAACCAGGCCCATCTATTTTAGGAAATTAGGGGCTTTAAGCTTCAGCAACAGTACGGAGTCCCTGAAACATTAGCTCAATCAGAAAGGCAAATCAAGTGCTAAGAATGATTAGGAAAGCAACAGAGAAAAACAGAGCATTTTTATGCTGCTGAAACCATGGTTCACCCGCATCTGAGGTCATCCCATCTGTCATTGCTCTCCAAGAGGGAGAATATGAATTGTCAGAGGGGAAAACAGGACCTCTCCCAAAGGTATGAAACAGCTCCTGTCAGATGAGCAACAATGCCTCTTCAGCTTGGAGAAGTAACAGCATGGCTGGGAGAGGAGGTGGCTAAAGTACAGATCTCTGAGATCAAAAACGACATGGTGTGAGAGAGCTGGGGACAAATTATTCACCCACTCTTCCAGCAGAGGACCTGAGAGTAGGAGATGAAAACAGCAAGATCCAGATTCAAACAAGTCAGAGGAGGTGGTTTGTCTGGCAGTAGTTAGGAAGCCATAGAAGTATTTTTGGCTTATTGTGGATGTATTGGAGTATTGTGGATGCAAAAAGTCCGCAGGGAATTCAATAGAAGGCTGGACAGGCACTGGAGGAGGGATCTGTTAGATACCAAGCAGAGAACATGAAAGAATTTGGAAAGCTGGTTGAGTGAGAAGCCAGTGGAGGCTGGGACACCAGTTATGAAAAATATCATATAGACTTGTTTTGCTTTTACTGTTCGCTGCACATCAGCTTATGGGCACTGATGGAGAAAAACGATCGAGTTAGATGCACTTTTCATCCTTATGACCTGTAATGTATCTTATGTTTATAAATTGGGTCAATACCCAAGCAGTCACCCCTCTGCTCTTGGTGAAAGTCTTGAAGGGACATTAAAATGAAATGAGAACGTCAAGCTTTGTGTTTACTCAAGATTTGCAGCATAACTTCTGACAAAAACAGTGGCTGAGTGCTCTGTCAATGACAGTTCAAAAGTAACAACATCCCATTTTCTTCGAATGCCTTCTTGTGCTAAATCTTACCTTTTGCAAAATTTGACAAGATTGCAGGCAATGACATCGAAGAGACAGAAAACATGCAGAATATATCTCTCTACGCTGACTAGCCTGCCTTTTTAGAGCTGCTGAAGAGCACCATCATGCATCCTGTGCATTCTCAACTGAAAGTCAGTGATAACGCTATAGCACTTTCCTGTAGGTAAATAACTTTGTTTATAAATTCTTCAGACATCAAAAATTAAAATGTCGTTTCTGACACTGCCTCATGTTTACAAATCTTCTCAAATATCTTTCAAAAACAAGCTGGAAGGCATAGCACATGAAAGGTAACATCATACCACAACAAACAAAAAACACCAACAAAAAACACAACAACAAAAAAAAGAGAAGAAATGTGTATAGCCTTTAAAAAAAAAATCATTAAAAGCAGATCTCAGTAAGTACTTAGCTGCCAAAAGAAAAACTTGGATGCAATGAATGCATAAATCCAGACCTGTGACTTAAAAAGTCCTGTAAGCCTCCAAGACCTAAAAGAAACAAACTGATCTTAAATACTAAAATACAGTGACTAAAAGACTGTTTCTAAACAAGCAAGAGAAACATCAGGGAACTCTTTGAAATACTTGATCCTACTGAGTTATTGGACATAGGCAAGACAAACCCTCAAGGCCCATTCCAGATTCCATAATGCAAAAACTCTATGGACAGAACTACACATTTTTCCTGGTTATGATTAAGCAAGAGTCAAATATAGGAACCATCCTTTCCTATCCTTATACTTGATTGTGTGGATAATGGCACCCCTACAATACAAAAGATCCATGTCTGGATCTTCAAACAAATTTATTTTTTGTAAGAGAAAATCTCGCTATTGACATTTTTTAAAGAGGTTTTAAGTGTCTTCTCCAGCTAGTGGTTATTCAGCTATGTTTCTCAACAACCATTCAATAGAGAGAAGGAATATCCTTATCCTACAATTTTCCACACTGAGCCCTTATGACCACTCCTCAGTCAGCATATTTTGGAACCCAATCTGAGCCATCTAGGCCCCTCAAGAGAAAGCCAATGAACCTAACTCTAAAATTTGGCATTTCACTTCAGAAGCCAGAGCTGAAATGCTTCTTTTTAATTGTTCAGAGTATTTCCTGACCCAGCCCTTTAAAAACTTGCTACAGTAATAGGGTTTACATTAATTTACAAATGAATATATATATAAATGTGGAGTCCTGGACTGCTATTACCTGATGCAAGGCACATTTGAAAAATCTCCTCTTAAATCAAAAGAAGAATAGTGGTAAGTGCTTACTGGGAACTTGAAAGAAATATCAGAGGAAAAAGGACAAAATAAAAATGAATCAACATGTCATTTCTTATAGGAAAACAAATCAAATAATCTGATTCTCACTTTTGCTGTTAATCATCGCTGTATTGTAGATATTACCATGACACATTAAAAATCTTAAGCCTGCCTGTGTTGCAAACTCTGCTTTGGCAGACTGTATCACTTAACATTCAAAAACTCCCAAAAGTTGGCAACTATGTTTTTGTCAGATGAAATATTAAATGTCTGCACCCTCAATTTTTATTTCAGCTGGAAACGCTGTTTGTAAAGCTTTGTTACACACCCTGTAACCATTGTGAATGAGCAGAAAATCTTCCCCAAAACAAAAACCCAGATATGTTTGATTTGGAGACAGAGTATGCAGCAGAAAGTGTACACTAGCATACTTTTTCTGTAACTGTTACTACACATTTTTCTTTCTTTGTTACAGAACAGTGTCATTTAAAGTGTGATTCTGAATGTAAGTTTCTATTGTGTTCTTGCATGTCAACTTCCACTTGGAAGGGCATTGTAGATTTCTTTTATTTAAGGTTTGCGGTTTCTTTGGTCTGGTTTTATTAACAGACAGCAAACAACTCACATGGGACAATTTTGTGCAAGAATTTTATAAAATAATGTTCCAAAAAAACTGGCACAATATTACTTCAGTTGTGAAATTGAAAAAGTCAATTAGTTTAGGGCCTTCAGAAGCTTAACGTTGGCAGAACTTCACAGCACTAAATCAGAAGCATCAGCAAAACTGTAATTTGTGAATTGATTGAGAAAGTTTTCATTGCTAATAGCTGAAGTTAGGAACAAGCATGAGTGACCAGTCATGAATCTCCATTAACAACACCAATTGGAAAAATATCACTAATAACACATAGAATAAAATAAATGAGAGCTGACAGCTCATCATGAAAACAGTACTTCATTATTGTTACAGTATTTAATGGAGAAAATTGGTATTCATCCATTAGTTACATATACAAAATACTTTAACCTCAAACAGAATCCTATAGAAGATTTAAACCTGTTTCCAGTGACGTGACTGATAGCCTTTATGATAATTTTAACAGGATCAAAACCTATTATGCTACTATGTTCCTTCTCCAGCACAGATAAGGAATAAGGAAGTTCTCTGTGAACTTGCTTTTAAATATATAAATAAAAATCTGCTTCATGATATGCTTAAGATTTTTATAATATCTTGTAATTTCATAAAATTACAGAATTTATACTAGTGCAAGATTTGCAGTGTTCTGATTTGTGGCCATATGGTCTAAACTTTCAGGTTTTACCTGTTAAAATACCATCAATAACTTTTTCTTTTCTCCCTTTTCCTTCAGAATATTATCATTATCTTTAAATAATTATTAATTTAAAGGTTTTTATACAGTGACTGTAAACTTACAAAGTAAAAATCAATTGCAAACATATTTGCAACAGGAATTAAAATCCACCTATTGAGCACTTGCGTTTTAAGTTCTTAGCTGTGAATGCTGCAAACATACGTACTTAGGGAGAATGCTGTTCTTCAACACAAATTCTAACCATGTTATATATAGCATATGTCTTGTTTATGTTAATTGGACAATGCTTACAAATGAATAGCTCTTCAGCCAGACCTCCCCAGTGAAATAAACATCATTCTTCTCAATTTCCAGATGTTCCTTATTATTTTTCTTTCAAACAGCGAAACCAACATACTTGCAAAATATTAACATAATTAAAATACCACAACATGCAGATCACATGAGTTATCAGAAACAAACTGAGGGCTTGTGCCCAGGAATTATGTTTGGACAAGAATTAGGAGAACCTGGTGCTGTATGTAAACATCTTCTGCTACAGCGTAGCCAAGGTACAGTTGCTCAACAATTTCTTATAGGTAAGAAAAAATATATTCCCTGTTCTGACAATATGTGTCACAGACCTCAGGAATTTAACTGAAAGAATGACAATGGAAAAAGTGACATTTTATAAGGAATCATAGAATTATAGAATCATAGTATGTTAGGGGTTGGAACGGACCTCTGGAGATCATCTGGTCCAACCCCCCTGCCAGAGCAGGTTCACCTAGTAGACATGTCACAAAGAATTAAATTTAGTAGAGAAACATCAAACAGAGTTTTAACGGAAAATTGATCTATTCATAAATGCAGTCCATTACAAGCTATCTAGAAGTTAATTAATTACACATCTTTTAGAAATTATTCTTTGTTTCTGTCTTTTGCCACTCCTAGGAATTTTGCCACAGAAGAGAAATCTGGATCCTGTTCTAAAGGCTACATCAGCAAGTGAAGAGATACCAGGAGTTTGTAGATGGTGCTGAGGAGACAGTGTCTCCATAATATGCATTTCACTTGGAATTTGAGTCTTGTTCCGTTGATGAAGTGCCCTTATAGATTGGACTGCATTAGGAACACCTCCAGCACATCTCTGGGGGTATTTTCACTTAAAAGAAATCTAGTTAGAGTCCTCCAAGATGGCTTTGTAATGCAATCCAAAACCTAAGTAGGGTCCAAGAAAGGCCCTTCTACTCCAAATGAAATGCTAAGGCAGATGGACCCTTAGAGAACTGTTTGTGATAAAAACAAATCAATGAATGTGATCAAAAACAGATCAGAAAACTGTAAGATGAAAACTATACGGTGGAAATAATATTATGAAAAGCTTTTTTTTTTTTAAAAAAGGGATCACCTTACTAATTTTCATAGATATGTCTAACTTGACTTTCAAAGTGAATAAAAAAATTTTTATTACAAGTGGTGTAGATTATTTAAACAACGCTAGTGTTGACATTTAAAAGTTGTGACTAGAAATGTGACTTCCTTGGATTAAAGTTCTGTGGAAAATTATGGAAAAAAATGTGTAGAACTTCTCCTTAAAATACAAATTGCCAACAATTAAATCTTAGACAATATCTCCACTGAAAAAAACCTCCACCATAAATCACAATTTCAAGCTTTTAAAATGTGTTTTTAGTCATCTGGAAAGCAAAACATTTTTTTAATTCTTACACATTCAAAATTTCAAACTGCTGAGAAAGTTCTTTTTTATATGCAACATACAAATTATGAAGGAATGCTCATGCAAGGAAGCTGACGTTTTGCTATTTGTTTCTTCTTGGTTGAGAATGTGAACATTGAGTTCATAAACAAAATAGTGACCATCTAAAGCAAAGAAACCCACTTAATTACAAAGAAAATTCTTAAAGATTTTCAAAAAATAAGAATGTGAATAGAAATTATAAAACTATTTATTGGAAAAAGAAGAAACATTCCTGTATTGTTCCACTATATAAGAGATGTGATTATATAGTTTCTCTCAACTAATGAAGGCAAAATCATAGAATCCTAGAATCATAGAATGTTAGGGGTTCAAAGGGACCCCTGAAGATCATCTAGCTGAACCCCCAATGTTACCTTTGGATGAGTTCACTGAAAATAGAGAGATCAATAAATATGTATTTCTATAACTCAGTTCACTGCAATCAAGACTGGTTATAGTAAACAAGCCTAAATATACTGCACAAGTAACCTGTTACTGCCTACAGTAACAGGCTTTGTCTGTGTTGGCCAAATTTTGTGAGTTTTGGCTGTTTATGAGATACAAAAACAAAACACAGCAATAATGGGGAAGACTATTTGTCTTGGATTGGATAATTAATCTTACTAATTTTCACAGGATATAAAGGAGGAAGACTAAAAGCCAAAAATGTGTCAGCGCTGCTTTTGGCATTCCGTGAAACAATTCAGAAACTAAGCTTGTATTTTCATGCTATTTTTGTACTAGATTATTTTATTATAGTTTATATAAACTTATTTTTCACAGATTCCTTGCTCTATCTGTGTCCACATCTGAAGAAAGGAATTAATGACTGTGGATTTACACCTTACTCCGTCTCATATCGTCCTCAAAACTCCTGTTTGCTGTAGTTTTAGCTTAATGCTATTGAAGTAACTGATTGGATAATACATTAAAAACAGAATAAAACCAGAAACTAGGCTTCTCCCTTAGCTCTTGATGTGTACAGGTCAGGATATTTATGTGTACTCAATCTGCATTTCCTTTGAGCAGGAATTTCTATTTCTTTTAAGCTCACATTAATGGTAATAGAAGTAAAATTAGAAACACAGCTGTGGGATCTAGGTCTTCAGTATAAAGCAAAAACAGATGGAAAAGGATAGCGAATCAGTTTGGATTTTAAGGAACTTTAACTCCTTCTGTGAGCAAAGAGTATCACAAATTATCTGAAAAGGAGATATTAAAACACTGATTTTCTATGAGTTTTCAACATCTCAGTGGAAAGGGAAAAAGATGAATATTTACCCATCACATACAACAATCTCTTTTCCTTGTAAAAATAATATCAACTTTTTTTTCTCTTTTTTCTTTTCTTCCCCGCCACCCCCCAAGGAAATGTACATTTTCAACATGACAGGTGTGAAGTGGTAGGTATTAAGAAAAGATACATAGTCTAGCCAGCAACCAGGTGTTCAAAAGTAATGAAAATTAAATGGGTAATTACAAATGAGGACACTGATATGTTAGGCAACTTGGACATTTTGTTAAAAAAGATAATCAGTTGAATACATTCTGGTATAGAAATAGAAGAATGACATAGGAGGTGATACCATAGTGCTTTAAAGAAGAAACAAGATAATAAAGCTTAGTAAATTAAAATATCCACTCAATAACATTCACTTCAAAGAGATGAACTAGGTATAAGTATTTAAGTTAGTAAACTGAAAGCAATAGAGCAGCTAAAAGGTTAAAGTCTTCTTAAGCAGAATTTAAATTATTTAAAACATTAAGGTAGAACATCAATAAAGTGAATAATAAAAGATTACTACAACCCAATAGCACTTATACAAGAACTGGACAACTCAAGTGAACAACTCCAGCGTTCAGACTAGACTCATTACTGGTGTAATAAGCAGGAAATGTGACAAAAAGTTTTTTTCCACAAGATTGGGTATGAACTGTGGGAATACAGAGCAGTAAGCCTGGCTTCCACACCAGTCAGAGTGAACAGGAAAAGGGTAAGTATTGTAAAATTGTGAAATGTCAGTGTAGCTTTTGGAGCCAGGGTTATTGCTTCTCAGAACAGACATGGTACAGCTACAAATGTACGGAGAAGGGAAATAATAGTTACTAAAAGTACATAATGACTTCCTGCTCTAATGGGATAGACTAAAGTGATGGAAATGCCTTGGTCTGGAAAAGGCACGCCTGAGGAGAGGAATTTTGTAAGCACATAAAATCATGACTGGCAAGGTGAAGATGGATAGAGAATAATTGCTCACTGTTCCATAATGCAAAAAATTAGGGGCATCAGCTGAAACTATTTTTTCAGTAAATAAAATAATAAAGGAAGTACTCTTCGTATCCCTAAAAGTAATCTTGTAGAACTGACTGCTCTAGTTGTATCAGATGCCAATGTAGACAAATTCGGAGGGAAACCCTCACCAGGGAGTAGCTCTTACGACACTATCGATGAATTCCTTAGGTCAGAAAACACTGACCTAAGAACACCAGAACCTGGAGAAAGAAGCATCACTGTGAACTTGTCCTGATGTTTCACTGCTACTAATATAGGCGTCTTCTATTGATTTCATTGGATACTGAATTGGGCAGAGAGTACAGCCATTATGTAAAGCATTATTTCAGTTTCTGGTGCTGTTTCTGGTCTTTATTTCACTAATTCTAATACATTACTCTAATACACTATACTCTATTAATTCTAAATGTCTTCATTCACTCTTTATGGATTGTGAGTCTCGAATCTAACTGTGCTCTCATGAAATTTTGAGCAAAAAATCTGAGTAAAAAGAAACTGAAGTTTCACCTATTAATCTCATGTGCTCTAACATCTACACTGAAGTGACACATTTTCACATGAGCCACTGTTGGCTCATAGGAATAAAAGAGATCGTAGTTGGCTTTCATTAGAGCTGTACTGGAAACCAGAGATAATAATAAGGGCTCATGAATCCATGAATATGTCCAGAAAGGATGAATTCTGAATGAGAACCCACTCTCACAAATTCAGTTTCTTTCCAAATGCTGAGTGTAATTCACCCCGTGTCCCTTTCAGAAGCCTTCACAAGGTGAAAGACAGCAAAACAGAGCAGCATTTCTGCAAAGCATGACCTAGCATTTCATTTGAAGCTCACTCTTTGTTCATAGAATATACGAAGAAAGAAGTCAGGATTTGATTGCTTTAACTGGTCAATAATCATCCTTTCATGTAGCCTGAGTATAAATGTCTGCGGATTAAAATTGTATCTCTGAGGAAAATGTATTGAATCCTTAAAGCACCTACACTGTCAAGCAGTAAATCTTCCATAAACAAACTATCTTTAAAAAAAAGTACGTGTTTTTTTTACAGAGAATCCTGTCAGATTTGATAACACTGTGACTACTGATGGACTATAATACCCAATAAAAAGTCTTACTCCACTCTCACAGCAGGTGCCAAAAATATGCAATATTTAATCTCATAACAATTGGATGGTCCAACCTTTTTATAGAAATTAATTTTACTTTCAAGCAGTTATGTTCACGTGCTCTTGTTTCACAGTTCTTATATGATGAGTAGGCATCCTGGAATGGGTGAAGAGCAAAAAAGCCTTAACAAAACAAAAAGTTATTTGAGTCTTTAAAATTTTAAGTTTTCAAAAGAAAAAACCTAACAAACAGTAAGACTGAGAAAAAATAACTTTGGGATTCAAGCCTCCAATCTGCAAGAATTGTGATGAAATTGTGTTTTCACCCTCATTAGTGGCAAATGGAGACAAAAGTTTGGATTTTGTACATTCTTCTATTTTTAAATTTACATTAACCAAACACAAGAGAAAATAGATCCATCTCCCTGCAGAGAGCACAAATATTTCTGTTCCTAATATTATTCTAAAGCTGTGTTTTCATGTTAAGATGCCCTCGGCAACAAATCTAGTTTTAAGTGTTCCTATCCCCAACCACTTGTTTGTGCTATCCATCTCAGCGCTCTGCTGGTGTCAGAATAAAAGAATATTTGTTTGTGGAACTCACTTTAAAGCCGTATAATAAATTATTTTGGCTGATGAGGGGATAGGAAGGGTTCATGTATTTATTTATTTATTTATTTATGTATTTCTAATTTCTGTATCATTTCCCTTATCCATATCTCAGGTGTCACAATCAAATGACTGCTCTACTGCTTCCTAGAAAGGAAAACATAGGGAAGGGAGGAAAAAGGGAGACCTTCTGACCAAAGTCAGGAAGCCACTAACCAATTTCTATCATTAATACACAACCACAGAATTCTGCACAGCCATTTAATGATGAAACTTATCAATTCCTTCCTAGTCACCTCCCTTCCTTTCACATTGTAGCGTAGGCTACTCTACAGAAGCAGAGAATATGAGGTCTCTTGTTAACAAATACATCTATTTTGCTGTATTAGAATTAAGGAAGATATATGGTGATGACCACCCAAAATAAACAGAACTTATTATTGTTATAAGGAATTGTAACTTTTTTTCTGAAGGAATGTGTGAAAATAGTTCACAGTGTATTTGCATAACACTAAGCCAGAAAATATAAAGCTCAAAACCAAGACATTACAACGAAAAGGTTCTCATAGATATCTGTAGAAAGTGAATCTCATAGTATCTGTAGACACAAAATTTACATAAATCAGATGTAGAAACAGGAACTTTGTGAAGTTTGTAGATACCTGCTCAAATCTCTTCTCTTCCACTGTGATCAGTCTGGCTTCTGATTTGTTACCACATTTTATAATTGAAGAAAACAGGGACAGTGTCATGAAATGTTGATTTTAATGATCATGGCAGTTGAAATTGGCCAGGCAGAAATGTTTTTTTTCTGAGATATTCCAGATTGTATGTAATATTTATCTATTCTTTTGCAGTATTTTTTATGTATACTATCTGCATGTGAAACCCTTGCAGGGACACTGTGTTGGATGAGGAAAGAAAAAAATAACTGCAGCACTTTCATTTCTCCTCCCCCAAGGCCTTTGAAGTGAACTATTAAGAACTCAGTGGATATAATATCCCAAGCCTCCTCAAGAACCACACTGCTGCTAATATAAAGAGGTCATGGTGGCACAGGGGTTTCTCATATTTTACATTCTACTTGCAGAAAATAGGGTAAAAAACTAACCCCCACTCTGTAAAATGATAAATCACAGTTTTCCTCTTGACAGTTCTGCAGTGACAACAAGGAAGTCACATCCCACACCCAGGTTAGTAAACTTATAGTTAATGCTGCATTTTTATGATGGCCATATGTGAGAAAATTCTTCTTGAACTAAGTCAATTAATGCAGCCTGAAGACAGATCTCTAATTCTTTTTGACATCCAGAGAGTTTTGTATAAATTAAGACTGGTTAATTACCTAGCTAATCATTGATCCAAGCAGCAAGACAAAAAAAAAAAAAGGAAACATTAGATTCTTTGTTTTCTCTTCAAGTTGCTTTCAACTACAATCTCAAATAATATAAGCCTTCTTTGTCATGCATTGGCTATAAAAAATACTTGTTAAAAAATCTGATTTGGAGACTTTAAAAACGATGCAAAATGGAAAGCAGAATATTCAGCCAGTCTGGCCACGCTCACTAAATGGCAGTTTGACAAATCTCCCCATGTGGTTCCCTGAAACAATTCTACAAAAGAATATCCCATGACAGCAAAGCACAGAGAAATGCAATTGGACTATTTTGTCTTGCTGTTTTTGAATGGGGATGGGTAGTATCAACTGAAGTTATGTTTATGATCAACTGAAAGCCAGCCAGCTATTTTCAAAAATTCTACTAAAGCAGTTTCCAAACACAGGCTACAAGCAAGTACTGCCTATTAACAAACCAGCTTTCCCACAAGACAGTAACAAGGTGGGATGAGCAGGTACACAGTAAAAACCACTCCCTAACAGTTTTCTGTTCTGATGAAGTTTCCTGCTATGACTCAGAGCAGCACAGTAGAGGCTATTACTCACATCCCACTCCTGTGAGGAGCCAACAGCCGAGATAAACCCCAGATGCACTTGAATATCTTTAAAGGTCCCAGCTATGCTGTTTTTTTCCACTGTGCTCTGACAGTCCCACCTTTCCATGAAGACATCAGAACAGAGCAGCAAGGCCATTCAGAAGAAACTGAGGAATACCTTGCTGTAGGATGCGGATTCTTAGTATAAACCAGGTCAGTTTTCATCTTAAATCAGGTGACAGTGGAACCACTCCTATATGCCAGCTAAAGTATGTATGGAAAAAAAACCCAAAACCCCAAGGTAAGAACTACAGCAAATGAGTGAGAATGCTTCAGCATAGGCTTGCATACACCTCTGAATTCTGGGAACGTGAAAATTGGAGCAGGACATTCTATACATAATGAAAGTTGGAAACACTATAGTATTGCCTTATAACTTGAAATGCATGTGTTTTGAAGCTGGGTGTTCAAAATTCGAAACTCCAAGGAAGATGAGCTTGCAGCTTACCACATGGCACTGCAGTTTACTAACCAGTTGCTTCTTTTGAAACTTTGGATATGCGACTATGTCGACTTATATCAGACGTTTTCCCTGCATAAAAAAATATTCAGGGAGATATTCGGAACTATACTGTGACCCACTGTTGCTCCAGACATAGGGACCCGTGAAGAAAGCTACTCAGTGGGCACTGATGAGAAGAACCAGTGGCTTTTTTATGAAGTGAGGGATACTTTAATGGGTGTTAGGCCTCATGAGACATAATCCAGTTTTATTAACTTCAGAGGGGAATTTGCCTGCTCATCTCCAGGTCAATATATCATTATTTTTCACTCCATCGCTCAGTAAGTGACAAATGTGCAGTAAGTACTGTACATTTTTTATTTCCTAAGCACTGCATGACTGAGAATCTGATTTAAGTGGAATTTTCTTGTGAGATATGAAGCTCTGTCTTTAACCTGTTACTATATTTTGGTAACATTTTGGCAATGTTAAAATGTCCCTGATGATATTCAGGGCCCTTTCCAAATTGGGCTGTTATTTATGTCATTCAGCAAATTTATTTTTCAGCTTATCTGCTCTGGTGAGACAGCACTGTACACTAATAGAATTTGATTCCTTTTTCATTTCAGTCTACCCAGAGGTAAGTAATTTACGGTTCTTGTCTTCAAAGAAAAGGGAGAGAAATACTCCGTGTTTTCACAGGTGATGTTCTCTTTTCTTTTATAGTCAAATTCAAAATAAAGAAAACAAAGCTTGTTACAGGCAAGATTGCTGTTCAGCCAGTAGTAAAATGGATAGAACCATTTTAAGTGTAGGTCAGTCGTACACCTCAAAAGATGAGATGAAAGAAGGTAAGTTAGTAACCACAACCACAAGCCATTCCATCTATAGAATCAATTTTTCATCCAAACAACAAAACCACTGCACATTTTAAAACCAAATTAAACACTATAAAACAGGTCTGTTGGGAGTACCTTGGGAAGAAACCCACTATTTTAATGTATGAGACCAATGAATGTCCTTTGCTTTTTATTTTTATGGCCTTTATTTTGCCTCTGAATGTTACAAGATAACAAAGACTGATTAGCTAGGCATGCATTAACTCCTTTAGAAGTGATGGGCTTTATAATAGCAGCAAAGCTGCAAGTTTTCTCTTCTGTCTCTTGGGTAAATAGAGGATAACTGTCTTCCAGATGTGCTGGCAGTATGCACTACATCCAGTCGGTCTGTCTTAAATACTTTTCCTCATTTCAGCAATTTTTATGCTAGAAAGGAAGCGTTATATTGTTTAGAAATGATAAATATACAGTCCAAATTTGGACTGTTCACTGACAAGTAATTTAGGTACACAGTTTCTTATGATACAGAAAAGTTGAGATGTTGTCTTTATACTATGCATCAAATCTATGCAAGTAAAACACTCTTGAAGCCAGAACAGTAAGCCAGACCAAAAGTGTTCTGGGACATTTCCAAGTTGGCTAGCGCAACTCAATATTCATCTAGTACCTCAGAGACACCCTATTTCAACCCACTGGTTGCAATGTCTTCTGAGGTACCAATTACATCACCGAAACGTAAGGAGAGGATGATAGCATCCACTTACTGACAAATCCCCTGTTCTATTTATTTTAAAATGGTTTTCCAGCCCTTGTATATTGCCATACAAGGTATTAATATTTTTGCTGAGCATACACATTCCTAGATTTAGGGGCAAACAACTAAAGGTTCAGTTAAATGAAGTCTCACCACTCTCTTCAGAAAAAGCAATTGGTTTGAAGACCTCTGGTGTCTCGCTGCATATGGGCAAATTCACAATATCACAAACTATTTTAATTCTAGGTAGCTCTTTAGCCGTCACACATATCTACTTAAACAAGGTTCGATTAAATCTAGTAAAGGTGCACAGTTCCTCAATACATATTTTCCAAATCACCTAAAGGTTTTCTGGCTGTCGTACTCCAAAATGCTGGTCTCAGCTCTATGTGACAGTAATTTCAAATATTTATCAAATTTTAATTTTTATACTATAAAATATGTGAAAAAATATTTCTTGATAAAATTTGTGGTTTACTCTCAAAATCACTACAATCCTATCTGAGTTGATAGCAAAATCTACTGCTGCTAATTTTTTAGTCTTCACTGTGGTTTAGCAAGCCAGGTCAGTGAATAGTTTTCCATTCAGGTTCATGCTAGAATGCACATTTATTCTATTTATATTGGACCTTTCACACTAGTTTAATAAGACTTCCCTACAAACCTTTGTTAAGAGCCAGCAAATTGTATTTGCTTTTTTGAACTCTTTCAAAGCAAGTTTGCACACTCATTTTTATTTTTTTTTTATATATATACACGTCCCTATTATGGTTCTTCAAAATCTGTTTAAACTATCTCTTCAGTTTACCAAAATCACATCAAATTCTAATCATATAATTCAAGGTACTTCCAGTAGCTCACATGATATTGAAAGTCTAATGTGCATGCTTTCCACTTCCTCATTTAAGTGAAACCATTTGGGAGTCTGGATCCACAACAATACCAAGGAAAATTTTTGATACATCCTTGCTTTTTAATAGTGATCTACTGTTCCCCAAACACTGTTTTAATAGCGTATCAATAGTTCCCTGCATAATCAATTGATTTTTCATCCATTTGTAGAACTTTTCCTCACTTATGAGATGGTAGCAAAACTATTATGGAAGTCTAGACAAGTTATCAGCTACTTCTTGTATAACAGCAGTGCCTACCAGCATAAGAACTGTTATCACTCTATCTCTATAACAGTAATTTTGATAAAGGACTGGAGATAAGGCAATAACTAATAGATATTAGTAACAAGTACTTATGAAAGCATTGACTGTCTATCCGTCTATCAAAAATCTCTTAATGGACCTATTATATTTGCAGACTGAATGACCTTAGATTAAACCTACAAGAATAAGGAAGTATACATAATAGCATTTCACTAATAAACGTCATGTTATCAGGAAGCCACATCTCATAGGCTTCTGAAGAAAAAACCCAGGAACTATATCAGAGGATACAAAAGTAGTAACACAAGATAGGAGAAACCTCAGAAGCATAAAGATAATGCCTAATGGTATCAATGCAAATTATAAAAGATTAGCTTCTGAGAAATACAATAAAAGGTTATTTAATATATAACTCAGGCATGTATAGAACTGTGTAGCAACCTACTGCAGCTGCCCATGATTGACAGCCTAGACAGAAATGTCTTTAGATTGCGTATAACTGGAAAAAAACCCCCAGCTAGTTGGAAAGGCACCTTACTTCAGAATCTGTTATAGAGAACTGATCGTTCTAATACCCCGTATTGATACAAAGGCATCGGTAAGTTTTACCTACTATCATTATATATATACCTGTATATATCTGTCTGTTGGGGTCTGGTACCACCCCAACCTTGGTTGTAACCTGGGTGCAATACACTTAGATATTCCCAAATATATGTTACAAAAATCCACTCTAAAACAAATAAGAAAATAATTCATAAATATTTACAATGGTGAAGGGAGAGAGTGCTTCTTCCCAAAATATGCCAATGATTCGCAGTATCACGCAACTAAAGCAGCAAGCGTTGCTAAATTGCCTGCAAAAATTATAACTTTTTTATATAATACAGTGAATTAACTGAGGATGTCTTCCATGTCAGCAGTTCTCTTGTTGTATTTTTGGCAATTCCAATTTCATTTTGAAACACATTTTATTTTACTCATACTTTATTAATCCTGACAGAGTAGCTAGTGAGAACAGTACACGAAATTAACCTAAAGCCTGATAGCAAGACTAGCTTTGCTTTGAAAAGATAAAAGCAGAGCCAATAAAACAATGTTTGTCTCATAACCTCAGTCCTTCATAATCAAAGTATAGTGTATTACAATGAAGAAGAAAAAAATACATTCAAACGACAATTTACTATTACACATATTTTTCAACTATTATTCAGAGAAAGTTCTGGGCTGTGAGATATTGTTCAAATGTGATTCAAATTTCAAAGATAATTATAACAAAAGTTGTTGCAAAAATAGAATAGCGTTCATGCAAGAGAGCTAGGGCACTCAAAGACTCCAAATAAAAGACCTTTCATATTTAATATACAATATTTGAAAGAGTATTCACACAGGAGTGAAAGGATACTCAGCTCAATTGATGCTAAAGGACCCTCACCTTTACAGTTTGCATGGCGAAAGGAATAAGTTTTATGATTCTTTTTTTCCCAAATGCCAGTTAAGATTGATAGAGTATACTGACATATATTAAGTTTATGAAGATTAGAATTCATGTATATTGTTGCAATCTATTTAAACCTTAGAAAATAACCACATGTAGAAAATCTTGCTAATCTAAAAATATTCAAACCATATTATACCTTTTTGCTATGATTTTCCTGAAGCCTGTCACATATTTCTAAACAGTTCTAGAATTTCTTTCTTATCTCACAAAATGCCATACCCACAGGACTGTCATTTACTAAGATAATATTATCTGAGAGACTGATGTATGACAAATAACAAAGTATTGCAACATTAGGTCTTCCATACGCTTTTAGGTTGCTTTTTCTTTGAACACCTGTTTTCGTAGCAACAGTCATCTCAGTGAAAAAAGGCTAGACAGAGTGTTAGTGCTACTACAAACCTTCTTCTGACCTCAAAAAGAAAAGAATAGGGAAATGGAGACAGAAGATCATCCACATAAACACCATGTTATCTTTTCAGATACAAATTCTCAAAGAAACATCTTGAAAATACAGAAGACAACTTTTTCCTCTTCAAATTCACACTTGCTTTCTAAAATCCAGTAAAGAACTGAATTTCACATGGATTAAATGGCAATTTGCTATTGTCATAATTGAAACTATTTTTAAAATAGCGGAAAACCATGTCACAGATCCAAAATTTTCAATCAGTCTGATGGATAAAGTGAGTATCTGTATGACATCATGCAGTAGATGTAATTTTCTTTTTCCAGTTTGCTTAATTCCTATGTTTCTTTCACGCAGCCTAAATAAATTAGGAAATTACATAGAATTAAAACTGCACGCGCAATCTTACACTTTTATCCTTGTCCACATACGCATAATAAAGTTTTACATTGTTTTGTGCCCTGCTCATCCCTTTTACCCTGTTTTTTGTCTCACTACCGTTCTTGTTTGACACACTCCTAAAGGCTTTGAAGCACAAACCAAGGCTCCCTATCCAACAGTGCTAAAACTCTCATTTGGGAAAATATTCCAGTCTCCTCCTTTTTTCCCAATCTACTTGTTACCCTTCTCCTTCCCAGGACCCCCCTGCCTACATTCTTCTTCATCCTCCTGTTTGATCAGTCTGTCCAGCTCCCTCTTCCAAGGTCTTTCTCAAATGTCGGGTTGCCTATGGCCTCTCCGCACTTCTGTCACAAATGCTATCTCCTTCCAGCAGGAAATCTATACTTAAAAACATGAAGTTAAAAGACCTTCTCAAATGATTATCCTCAGACACACCTCCTTAAATTCAGTAATTTATGACAGCTGCATTGTTTTAACGTAGCTAAACAAGTTTTTCTTCAACATTGCTTTTCCAATGGCTGAATTGAAACTGTTGAAAACAGAATTTAACATAAGGGCTAAATTTCAGACTGAATAATCTAGCACAAATATAAAAAAAATATGATAAGCCATAACCATTTTAAACCCAATTCTTATAATGAGAAATGTCAGGAAATCTAGTAAGTGCTAATAAGCTAGGCTAAAATTTACACAACAGTGTGCCTACATAAGACAATGCACTGATACTTCTTTACAGGTGCTAATTACCCTAATGTATTGAGTTCCACACTTTCATTTATTTACTTTGCAGTGTCCTCTCTCTAAGTGGACATAATTGAAGCGGTATATATTTCCTTTTCAAAGTATTCCACCCATCATTGACTGGAAGGAAAGCTTCGCTTGGAAAAAAAACTGAGCAAGCACTCCAGGATTTGCCCCCAGTTTTTTCTTTTGCTAAAGAATCTGGGTAAATGATGTTGTTTCCGTCAGTCAGAGCCAATGTAACAGCAGCCTTCCAGTTCATAATTCCATAATCAATGCTTGTTTGAATACTTGTATTTGTAGGGTTTTAAAAGGTTTATTTCTTTTTAAAGAAAATTCTTACTGCAGGCCCGGCTCACTTAAAAATAAAACTTAATTAATATTTATAGCTGCCCTTTAACAACACAGATTTAATTCCATCACATGCAATCTCTTCTGAATTTCTTGATAAGTCTTTGTTTAAACTAAACAATTTATGTTTATATCCCAAGGCAAAAGCAAGCATTCAAGATATTATAATACACTGAAATAAGTACAAATACATAAACTACATATTTGGTTAAATTACTTTCCTTCAGCAGTGGAGAAAACAGCTTTGCGATATACTTTTAACAGATGGACCCTAAAATGCCGGATCGTTTTGCTTTGTTTGGCCAATGTTTCTTATGGCCCCACGCTCAAGACAGGCTCGATCGTTTGCTGAAAACATCTACTCCTGCAACAAATGGTAGCTGGTCAGGTGTCAGTCTATACACTCGACAAAATGGAGCAAACCTAACTTAATACTGGAGCAAAAGCTTGGGAAAAATAATGAACCATGAAAGTTTATGAATTCATATGTTATCTACTACAGGTCAATATTTCTTAATTTTCGAAATTAAATGATATCTTGATATCCTGCCTCCCTGCATGGAACACATCCTTCCTTTTCCACCAACACAAAAGCCAAATTTCGTTCTGAATCCATATAGTTTAACCATGATGCTGATGAAATAATGGATCAACCAGACCTCCTGATCACTTAAACACAAGGAATTAGAGAATAATTATCCAACACGATTTTTTAAATCACTTTGAGTAAAAAGTTACATTATTTTAAGAAGTTTTATTCTTTTCCAATGGAGTTAATTTCCTTGGTATTTTTTTTCCATAATTTACTTTCACAGGAGTTAACAGGAAAAATCCACCTACACAAGGCTTTCCTTTTACAAGACCTTTTACCACCACAGTTTTGAATTGTCTAACTCCTTTTCAAAAGTATATCCACAAAAAGAAACAATGACTAGCATGTGCAATTAATAAATACATTTCTCTACACATTTGTTATATTTCCTCCTTATAATACTAATCATAATGAACATCTGATTTTGATCCATAATTCCATTATTTTGGTTTTTCTTATGAAAAGGAATGAATCTGTCTACTTTAAGGAATTATCCATAGAAAGGAATTTCAGAAGGTGCTAATAATTTAAGCCAATGTTAAAAAAAAAAAAAAGTTTTTCAAAAAAAGAAACAATATAGAAACTCTAAGAAGTTTTCTAGTTTAAAACAAAAAACGACTTTCAAAAGTAAATATAGAGACATCATATATATACCCTCATTTTCTGGATATCTGTTTTACAATATTCTAGATGTGTTCCCTTTAAACTGCTGGAATAGTCTCTCAAAGAAGACACAGTTCAGCTTGGTGCTAAAGAACTGAGTTTCTAGAAACTGAGCTGTTCTAAAGAACAGGGTTTCTAAGGCAGAAGAGGTCTTCAGCATTTGTAGCTACTAAAAGCTTTAAAAACAAGGCTTGGGACATTAAATCACTATTCAGAAGGAATAGCGAGCATTATGCAGCAGACATATTCTCAACAGCTCCTTTTTTACTGGACAGAAAATGTAGTTTCACTTTGAACCACATGCATTCCTTTCAAGACAATGCTTTCAGAATTGTTAGCTATATCTTGCTACTTCTTGCAAAATACAAAAGAGGAAAACCAATGGTAAAATAGTAAAAAGGATGATATGTGCTGTTTTAAAGCTAGGTAATTTTTTCCAAACTGCAGAAGGGTTGTATTCAAATCATTTTGCCTTTTGTACAATGTGGAGACTCAAACATAACAGAAATGCTAATTTCTGTGGTCTAAACCTGTGTAAGTTATTTTGACTCACATATTCTTTTTACTGCTTGTGGTGTCTGTGTGGCACATCCAGTATCCATTCAATCATCAGAAAAGCAATTTAATACCTTTGTTATCAGAAATTCTGCATGTAGTAAAAATATCCTCTATAGTGGCTGTATATAAAATAAACATAGTATTTGTCCACTAAGGCATCATAAGGACTTAGCTTGCTCATGTTAGGAGAATCAAATGATTCTATTTTCAACTTTGATATATCAAATGGCTTGGGCATAATACATATTACCTTAATACCCTCTGAAATTTAGCATATGCAGAAGTAATAGAGTGATAGAGAAATTAATCCCCATTATTCTTCTACAACTACTTTTCTTGGAATTTCATATATTTTTCCCAGTCCATCCTCATCTTTCATTTTCTAAGTCAAAATTTTCATTCTCTTGAACGATGTTGAAGGATGTTCAAGGATCAAGGATCATGTATTGCAACAATCCAAGAATATCATAGATGGTTTTACAAAGATTATGAAAAAGCTGGTTAAAGAGAAGAAGGAAAAAAAAAATACAAAATTAAATATTTCCATGTCTTTTTTTTCCTTCACTGTCATATTACTCTTAACATGAATTTCAGGGAACACCAATGCCCAGAAAGACTTTGTAGTTCAACTCCTGTTAAAATCAGTCCAGAACAGAGATCAGTGGGAGAGATTTTGGATAGACAGAGATTCATTGACCCTTTCTGCGACAGACAAACTTCAATAATAACATACGAAAACTTCAGTCTTGTGAGTGTACAGAAGCTGATTGTTACATTTTTGTAATTTGAAATACTCTTGGTTGGACATGGGATGTCACCACGATTCCAAAGGTCCATTGCTGTATTTTGTGCAATTTTTGGAAAAGTGAATTAAAAAAAAAAATAATCAGAACTCATTCTACCTAACTTCATACACTCACAGCATTTTAATTTGCGATGGCCTAGAAATTATAAAATTTAATCCTGAGATGTTATTTAAAGCACTTCATAATAAAAGAAGATTTAACAGCCTTTATATCACCATAGAGGTTAATATTGTCACCACCTTTTTATAAATAAAAAGCCATCTATCCTAGTCTAATTCAATATACACAATTGAAATCAATGAGAGTTCTATATAAAGAGCAAGGGTAGAGAACGATGTAAAATGTCAAGAGCTTCTATTTGTAGGTACTGAAATTGTAACAAAAAAGAAAAAAAAGAAAAAAAAGATAGTCAGGTTTGAAAGGAACTGATTCTTTTGAAGTAAAAAATATTGTCTTACTGCATAAACATAACCATGCAAAACCAGAAACTCTGTTGAACATCTTAAGCGCTGTCCTTGAGACTCAATTTGTTGAATGTTTAGAATTCTAAAAGTATCTTATTTAATTTGAACTTCCATAGAGCATAAACTGTAGGAATTCCATAAATTGACACTATATTTTCCTTTTAGGGAGGAGCAGAGATTTGTTTTAAACTGAAGCTGAGTAACACATATTATTTGTGCTTCTGTTGCAATATCTGAGGTAAAACATTCTTCTAATACATTTCTTAATGATTACTTAAGTAGCTCTTAATTAGTAGATATGTTTCTTCTGCATAGCAAAATATCCTGTCCGTCCACATGAGACTACTTTAATCTTTTCACTTCACTGTGGAATACTGACTTAGCAAAAATTACACCTTTCTAATTGAACTGTAACCTAGTTTGCTCCAAGTCTACTTCATTGCTATTGGTTATGTGAATTAATCGGTGCAACAATATTATGACTTTAAAAGTAGAAAAGACTAGGCTGTTACTGAAAGTTGATTTTTGTATGACTAATAAATTAGAAAATTTAATTCATAAATAATTATTGAGAAATTAAAGTTTAAAACTATCACAAGGCACTAGAATTGTAGAAACATGATAGTTTTACCTTTTCTGTTGAAGTCAGAAAAGATGAATAGCAGATACCAGCTTATTTTAATATGCTTATAACAGAGGAAATTGTATCCTCAAAGGCCACTATGCTATTTTATGCTACCTTTTCATTGCCTCTAAAAATCTGCTATATTTTCCATAGATAGATAAAAACATGTATTTTCAGAATTACTATTGCGATACTACTATTTCATATTTACTGCTGGGGTTATACTGCAAATTCTTCATAGACTTTCAAACTCTTTACAGGTATTCAGGGTCAGATTCTATAAAGTAAAAATAGATTAAACTCACCCAAAACATTAAACCATTTTGTCAACATTAATTATTTGTCTTTGATACACTTTGGCCAGCTGAGTCTTAGGTACCACAGATTGATTCTTTCTTTGCTAGGCCTGGTGAAGAATTAATACAAACAAAGATATATGACCCAAAACAAATACATTGTGCTGCACAAATCCCTCTTTCTCTTATCAGAAAATATCCCACTCTTGGTCCGTGACTTATGCCCTATTATCTTCTTATAGGAGAAAGCAGAGGATACTGTGATGGCAATTTGGCTTAAATGAGAATCATCATCGGAGTCTTCCTTACTGGCTTGTAAGAGAAGATTACTGTTCTGAAGAAAACATCTATTGATATATTCAGGATACAGTCTTTCTCAGGATATATTCAATATTCTTTCTTTCTTTAAGGTCTTCAAAACATCCCGCAAATATGAAAAAACCTGCATTTGGGGTGTGCCACCTCTGACTAACTACTGAATACAGTTAAGGTTTCCTTTTCTTGACAAAGCTTTAGAACCTAGCTAAAGGCCATTTTCAGGCCTGTTTACAAAAGCCAGTGAACTTAGACAGGGCATAATGTGGATTCAGAGCAGACTACAGAAGTGAATGACTTTTAGTGGTCCTTTTTTGTCATCGGTTGGTGGGAATCCATTAATTTTAATTGTCCCACACTGCTCTGTGACACTCATATTCCAGCTGGTGACAGTTGCAGAACAATTTACTGAATACATCTGAATGCTTTCTGAACAAAAATCCCCAAACATGCTGCTGGGGATCATCACCTAGGTTAAAAAACTTTCATCTTTCAGTCCTAAAACAACCATTCTTATCCTCATTCTATTTCACATCGAGAGGCAGCTTTAAAGTGAGCTGTGACATCTGTAAAATCACACCTGCATGATATGTCAGTAACACACACCAATATAACGTATAACTTTTACAGTCTATAACTTGTCACTCTTTCTCTCTCCAACCCCAGCTCCAGTCCTCCCTCATTGTAGCCAATCCCTTCACCCCAAGCCCCTGGTTGTGTACAAAGAATGCAAGGCCCAGCTGTGAGATGATATAGCTGCCTAGCTTTGGCTCCAATTACAGACAGAAGTGGCATTATTGACCATTAGCAGCTCAAGGACTCAAGAAACAACATAGAATTGTATAAAAACCTAACCAAAAAAAAGCAAGAGGGAGGCTGGTTGGTCTGAGAGGGAATTGCTGGGTCACCAGGGTCATCCACATCAGTGCTGGTGGTGGTAGATAGACACGTAGCAGTTGTGAAGACCCCTTCCAGGAAGCTGCATGTACCAACCATTCCTCTCCTACCTGCTGCCTGCCTGACCAGCAAATACTTTGCTGCCTTGTAGGAGTGGTGAACATGTTAACACTTAGACCAAGAGCTTAATAAGTCCTACCTATGTGTTGTATATCAAGCAAGAAATTATTGCTTTACACTTTCAAGTTACGTATATCATGTTTGCAGAACATCTTTGCACCTTGCTAAAGAAGCCCAAACAACTTGACCCATAACAACCTCCGCTACTATTAAAAATTTTGGCTGGATGAATAACATTTGGCTGATATCAATTTGGGATAAGGTTCACATGCTTGAATTTGGCAGAGAAAATTATGTTGAGGAGTTTAACTATAACATCATCTCCTTTGTTTAAAAATTTGTGTCTATAAACTGGTTGACACAGATTACAATGTAGGGCTGCTCCTGAATTTAGGATGTTGAACTATGATAGTTTATATCTTATGTAAAGAATGTATATCTTATGTAAAGAATATCTTCTACTACCTATAGATGTCTCAGACAGTGCATTTCATCCTAGCAAGTTATAGACTGACCGCATATAATATATGCTTTACTGCATGGCTTCAGCAATGCAACAGACCTGGGCATGAAGCCACCAACCCTCAGGAATATACAACATTTACATAAGACAGCAAGGAGCATACTCAGAAATAGAAGAAAATGAAAATATAACAGATCCCTACATTGCTTACAGAACACAAAGTCCTTATTCTCATCTACAAGATCACAAATGTTTAGGTCTAGAACACCAAGGGAATATCTATAGCAGTGGGACACAGGACCAAGATCAAAATTTCCATTTCTCAGAAATAATGGATACTCTAAGTAGGTGTATAAATTGTGTAAAGAAGAGGGTCATCAAAGCAAGTCTGATGCTGAAAACTGTCACATTTTGAAGACTGGCCAAAAGAAACGAGAGTTTTAAAGAAAAGACATACTTTTTAGATTAAGACAATCTGTACCTCCTATGAAACACCGAAATACCCTTTGTTATCTATACACAAGTTTGAGCTTGTCCATTTTAGTTACACTTTTTGTTAACACAATGGAAAGTAAACCATCAACCTAAACAAGGTAAACTGTCAGTAAGCCACAAAATTTATTTTTTAAAATCCAATATTATTGATAAAAATGAACTTAACAATCTCTTGACAAGTTTGTTTTATGACAATGAGCCTCTAACATGCTCTTTTCAACTTGTCATCTCCAGTTTCTCCATATGCAAACCTGTACCACATGCTATAACACACTCATAATGAAGAAAACCTGTTGTGATCAATCAGAGGGAAAATAAAACCATAAAATACGCAACAAAAATCAGCATGCCACAAACATGACATAACATTTGTTGCGTTTCCTGGGAGCTTACACAGGTCTGGGTTTCATGTAATTATCACAAGAGGTAATAAAGTTAGGCATGCCAATGGGGAGCAGATCATTACTGACAGTTGTTAACATCTTAATACAATTCACTGCTCTTTTAATCACTCAGCAACTAAATTAATTAGCTGTTAAAGGATAGAAATTTTTCCCCAAACCTAGCCATAGTAAATAATTTCTTGCTTATATTACACATTTTATATACATTACAAATATACTCATTTCAATTTGTTTCAATATTTAAAAAATACTCATTTCACTTACTGTGGGATTTCACTTAATTGGAATGTAACCTGAAAGGATGAAGTACCAGGTGTATGAGAAACATTTTTTTTTTCTTAATGATACAAAATCTGTTACCTTGTAATATTTATGAATTCTCTCAAGTAAAGTTACACTTTATAACATGAATTTTTCATGACAAATATCTAAGTGCTTCCAAGCCATAATGGAAGAGTCTTACTTGTCTTGTTGTATGAAAATCAACTTATTCCAATGGCTACCAGCATTCTGGAGTCAACATGTAAGACAGTCCTCAAGATGATTTTCTTTGAACAAATATGATTATGTATGTAAATTGACTTAAAATAAACAGGAATAAGCTATCTCACGTTTACAGCAGAGTAAGAACATACAGGTATTGATTCAGACATAGGCTGTAGATATAGCTATACCCTAAGTTACATAAGTGTCAAAGATTAGTTCCACAAGATAAATTTCTGCATTAGATTTCTCATTCTCCCATTGTCACTTTTTCCCACCTTACTGTCATGTTTAACACCTACTTCTTCCTTCTCCTAAACTCCCACACACTCATACATAAATATGCTTTCATTGCTATCAACTATTTAGTCCATATGTTCAAAATATTTTCAAGAGCAGATAGTAGTTTTGAGCAAAATTGGTTACTTACAAAACCACACTTTCTTAGAATCATAGAACGATTAGAGTTGGAAGGGAGCTTAAAGAGCATGTAGTTCCAACCCCCCTGCCATGGGCAGGGACACCTTCCACTAGATCAGGTTGCTCAAAGCCCTATCCAACCTGGCCTTTCTTTACTGCACTACTCAAACTACATTTTTCAGTTTTTACTAATACTGAGCTTTGTACTATGTATTATTACATGGTAAGCATGCACAAAGTGCAATACAATGTACATTTCTAATACAGCAACAGGATAATTTATATATATGTATATATAACTCGGCAAAAATCTAACTACTGAAATAAAGCTAGGTTTCATTGTGAAGTTAAACTAGGTTCTGGTTCAGAACCTATGTAAGTATGCTATATGTATGCTATTATACATATTAAACTACATACACAACTTGGCAGTTGGGTTTAAGTCTACTAGATGTTCAGGTCTCACAAAGAAGACAGTATTTTGTTAACATTTTGACAACAAAATGTTTTACATTACAAGTTAGTAAGTCCATGGTCTTTTGTCCACTGGTGAAACCACTGATAAAAATAAGTTTTCACTGAGCTGCATCTCATCTAGAGGAAAAATGTATTGGGAAATACTATTTCTCTTATTAACACAGAGATAACTGTAGACTATCATCTGAACAAACAACTTTTTACAGAAAAGTACAGATAATTTTGTGAAGTCTCAGGTGGACTTTTCTAACCTTCCCATTAAATCAGTTCAAAATATAAATTTTGAGTTGAAGCTGAGATTTTTTTAAAAATGTGTATCTGTTAGCTTTTTACAGAATTAGTTTTAGAGAACAGATGGACATTTGAATAGCTTCTTAAAAATGAGTATTTATGTAAAACTTTAGGTAGAAAAGAGAGGCTGCATTTAGAGAAAATATCCAACAGGAAGGCAAATAAAATCCAAAAGGATAACTAGAATTTTTCAGGCTATCTTTTAAGGATTAACAAAGTATCTATAACTGAAGATATAATCAAGCAAATACTTTAGCAAAGCTCATCTTTGCAAACATGCTGGAAGATCCACATAGACCTTCAGCTCCTCAGGATTTAGTTTACCTTACTCCCCACCCAATTTTATAGTCATACTGAAAATGCACAATGTATCTTCTCAGTTATTAAATGTTCTCAGATATTAATATTTATTGGCAGTTCTCTTTTTTATTGCGGCTAATTTTGGAATTTAGGTGCTAGACCTCATGTTTTCATTTTTTGTATTCCTGAACTTTTGGGGAGGTTATTTTTTAAAAAATCAATTTGTAATGACCTACAAAAATCATTATATCAAGAACAGAATGGGCCTTTTCAAATCTGAAATATGCTTATGTACAACATGATTATGAATTAAATACTGTTCCAGCAGTGCATTGGGCAAGAAGCAAAATTATAATGACAATGCATATTGGAATCAAATAAAACACAGAGCTCAAATCTTTAAATAAAATTAATTTCTCCCTCTTTGTTGCACAATGCAATTATCTCATATTTGCTATGTGCTTTCTTGTTTCCTTTCCTTCATCTTTATATTTTTTTAATCTGCCTTTATAAGCTACAGAATGAACAGTTCTAATACAATGAAAACTGAAGCATTTTCAGAGATTAAGCATGAACTAGAAATAAAGAACATATAAAGCCAGTTACTTTCAGCCTTTCTCAACGCAGACTTAAAGCAAGAGTCTGATGACTAACACATTGCACTGCTGAAGGTCAGCAAGATCTAATGTCTGACTGTACTGAGAAGCAAATAAAAAGATTCATTGTATGCTGCCGTGAACAAACAATAGCAAAAATATAAAATGGAAATAATGGAAAACAGTGCAGAATGAGGAAAGGTATCTTCAGAAATAAAGTAGGATTACAACTTTTTCATACACCTCTAACCACCACCACTTCTATGTAACGTACATCTCTGTTCATACCTAAGACATCATCCAAACATATTACTCACTACCTACTCCTATTACTTTTGTTGGTGCCAGATATACTTCTAAAATTGCAGCACAATATTCCTCCATATACTAGTTATGCTGACAAGGTGCACTTCAGCTATGCTGAAGTTAGTTTTCTTCAGAGCTGTGTTTTGGATTTCTGCCCAAACATGTTGATAACACATTGTTTTGGCTTTTGCTGAACAGTGCTTGCACAGCATCAACGCTTTCTCTTTTTCCCACTTTGTCCCTGTCCCCAGCACAGGATAGCAAGAAATTGGGAGGGAAAACAGCCAGGAGAGCTGACCTAAATTAGCCAAAGGGATATTCCATACCATCTAACATAATGTTCAGCATCAAAAACTGGCAAGAAGGAAGAAGAAGGGGGCTGAGGGATTGCCTCTCAGTGTGGCTCTTGCTTGGTAAATGGCTAGGCATCAGTCTGCTTGTGGGAGGTGGTAAGTGATTTCTTTTGCATTGCTTGTTTGGATTTTTATCTCTTTTCTTCATCTATGAAATTGTCTTTAACCCAACCCATGATTTGTTTCACTTTTGTTTTTCTTATTCTTACTCCTATTCTTCTGGGCAGGGGAGGTGAGCAGCTGAGTGGGTACTTGGCTGCTGGTTGGGGTCAACCCATCACACAAAGGTATGTTAAAACAGCATTGACTTTAAATAGTATTTATATCTTCAGTATAAAATGTCATAACTCCTAAAAGAGAACCTTATGCTACTCTAGAGAGTACAGGGTGACACGCTCTATTATATTACGTTGCTCTTATTATAGTCTACTTATGGAGTAGAGCTGAAAATCACACACAGTCGTGCAATACAAATTTCCATGTAAACAAAATGATTGTGCTTTTCATATCAGAGGAAGAATATTAGTAACTTGACTGCAAAACCATTTCTTAAGAACTGCATCACCCAAGAGTATATCAGCCCTCCTTCTCAATGAAATAATGAATTCTATGGACAAGATAATACCCACATCTTTAAAACATCAGTAAATAATGTTAGTTGTTCAATAAGTGTCACAAAATTGAAGTTTACAGTAACCAGATGAGTATCAGCTTTTTTTTTGCCTTTGTTGTGTGGGATTTTTTTCTACCCTACTATTTTATCTGACATTGCAGTTATTCTGGTATGTGAATTCAGAGAACACAGATAAAATTTGTATATCGTAAGACACACAGGTTTCATCCTCAAATATTCAGACTGCTTGTGTCCGGAAACAGGCAAGGCATAGGATGTCTGCTAGGCTGAACCTAGCACACCAGGTTACATTTTACCCTGAGGAACAAAATGCTCCTGAAGAAAAACACAATAAAAGAAAATTACATAGAAAGAAGGAAACATATTAATAACAATAGAAATTGTCTACAAAAAATTCAACAGAAAGTGGAAAATGCATTCATAATTTCCAAGGAAAAAAACCCGAAACAGTCAGGCAAGATATAATTCCAACTCTAGAAATAAATATCAATATTTAAACTAAAACAAAGTTCTCAGTAACTGACATATCTAAGGCATGTGTCCCCATATATCCACATGTCAATAACAATTGTTCATTTATCAGTAAGAATCTCTCTACATTCACTTTTCTATATATTTTTAAATTTAAAAAAAGCAAAGACAAAAGTCACTTTGAAGGGAAGGGGGGGCATTATAGATTAGAATTCAGTTTTCTAAAAAGAGCTTGAACCTACTTCAAATTTAGTTCAGCTTAACCAATACAGTATGATAAACCACTGCTTTTATTCTATAAATGTTTCACCAAGCAAATCTGCCAAAGGTAATTTCTTTTATAAATAAAATAATTTCTGAGGTAAAGCAACTGTTCCAGGAGTCTACCACTCTCCAAACGAAACTCCAGCTATAAAAGGATACACAGGGAGAATACCTTTAAAACTGCTGTTGTTGAAAAAATTAGTTTCCCTGTAATTACCCATATTCTTTCCCAGGACAGTAATAATTGTCACTCAATAAGTTTATTTAAAGCTGTATCTTAGATCATGCCTTTTACCCTTATTTCTATAAATAAATATAATTATATTAACTCCTTAAATGCCTTGACTATCAGTTTCGTTATCCATTTTTTAGACATTTGATCACACAACAAAGTAACAGTCCTAACCAAATGACCTATTTCTCTACAAAATTATGGGAAGGTTATGGTCTGTATAAACGTGTATTCTGTATGGGAGAAACCTAAATCAAGTTATTATACAAGAAGCCACCTGATCATATTTACCTAAAAAAGACACAGAAGAGCTGAACTTTTAAGCCCATTTCCTGTATGTGCTGGGTAACTTTCAGGGGAGGTTGATTTGCACTTAGACCTGAACTGTGCTAATTCATTTCCTGAAGTACTGCTTTGGGGCAGGATATATATAGTGCACTGGCTATGTTACAAAAAGAAATGGGCAACTCCTGCTTCAATCTAATAAAAGTGACCTGAGCATGTCTAATAAATCAAGCTTTTCCAGGGATAAAAATGGAAGTGATTTTAATTTGTGAAACCTTAGGACTAACGTCCTACTGCACAGCAGAGAGCAGAAGAATTCCCACAACCAGCAGCTGTGAAAAGGGGTAGTGAGAATCACAGTTTTGGATGAGGAAGCTAAGCCCTACACAAACTCTGCTTTGGACACCTGAGGTAATTTGTTTATGTGGCTTCCAGACTAACCTGATTATCAGTGATCTTGCCTGATAACAAATGCTAGGTTACCTGACTAATGGCTGATGACCATAAACACGGAGGAACAGTGATAGGTCTAGGAACCCCAGTAACCTAAGAAATGAAAACGGAGCACACTGAACTGGCTACTTGAAAGGCCATCAAAGGAAAACGATGAGATGATTGCCCCTCTGAGGACACCCACTGAGGTGGGTAAACAGGGAAACTCTCTCCCTGGGGGCTACACACATTAAAGGGGGTGATTGGGGTATGGAGCTTATTATAGGGGAAGAGAATTAGGGGATAAAGCAGACATAATATTTCATATCAAGTAAAACTTATTGTGAGATATTCAGGTAAAGGACCAAAGACATGGAAATGTGGGGGGCAAGATGGATGTGTGAGGGATAAATATGGGCAAATAGAGAGAAAAGGGAACAAAAGAGGCTAGTTGCATATAAACAGCTTATTGCTCAGCACACTTGCTTGGCTGAGCCCTGCACTGCACTGTGGCCCATCCTATCTCCTTAGTAAAGTCTGTCCTCTGCATGGGTGCGCTCTCAGCTCTGAGTGCACATGTGTGGGAACCAGTGAACTTTGAGCTGGACTAGCCTGCAAGCACAGTACAAGGTCCAAGTGCCAGCAACCGGAATGGAACCACAAATGTCAGGGGCTCACAGACCCAAGTGCTCCAAGTCGGGGAGATGGTGGGGTCTAGGGATCAGCTACTGCATGGGCTGAGAGTCTAAGACCAGGTGCAGGAGAGACTTGTAACGTGTGTGTATGTGCACTGCTGGAACAGGAGAAACGAAGCCCTCCACAACTGGCCTCTCTAACAACATAACAAAAATAGGATTGGGCCAGAAGATTACCTATGCAGAAAAACAGCAAGGAAATGTTAAGTGCAACCAAAATAGGGTGTCTGAATCATTTGTCGCGAAATACACCAGTATGTGTGTTCATGATTGTGAAGTTATTCAGATGTTATACTGTGGTGCTATTCACTCAGGCTAGAGAGAAAAACTACAAGCAATGGCAGTTATCTCAGTGTCTTGCTAAAAATTAAATTTGGATAAATATGTATCTAATTGCATATCTAGGTAATCAGATTCCTCCCTATATGAAAAATACCCTGCTATATTCAATTACAGAAGTTAGTCATCTTCGCTTACATCTAGTGTCTTCCGTAATCATTAATCATCCTACTGAAAACTAGCTGATGGCTCTGGTCTGGAACTTCCTCTTGTATCAATGATTTTGATAGAAAATGTGTATTCTACAAGTGTCACGACTTTCAAGGGAAAATTCAGTTTTGCTAAAAATTTGTTAGTTTCTTTTAGAAAGCTGTTCCCTCTTACATAGAAACATCATCCTACAAGTCACAGAGTACTGAAGCCAAAGCCTACAGGTTTTCCAGCCTTTGCAGTCCAGAACTAAGCTGGTGAGGAGATATAGATCCCACAGCCTTCAAATTCGACCAAGTAAGCAATACTTTCAAACATCGCAAAATCTATTCAGGACCAGCCTAGAAATCCCGTAAAACTACATGCCAGGTCTATAATCTGTCCAAGATTCTCTGAAGACACAATGTCTAGAAGATGCGATTTAAGAATGTTTAGGATTTTCCGGGAGAAAGAGGAAGGTCTCAAACCTAGTTAAATGCTGAAATGAAACATTTTTTCTCTGAATATTTTTTTAAAACCTTCTTTTCTGCAGAATATTCTGCTGCTTATTTCAGTAAAGAGATTTTTCCCCATTATTTTTTGTTTCAGACTCCAAAACAGAATTTTCCATTTCAAATCTGGGGAAATCCATCTGTTTCTGGAAGAGATGATCCTTTCTGATATACTTCTAAACATAAAACCAGATTGCGGATCTCCTGAAAGATCTTCCATAGTTCTTTAAAAATTACAGTTTAAAATATATATTAAGTATGTATATTCATACATACACACACATACGCGTATGAATATACACATACATGCCATACATAAATATTTTTACCCGATGTCTAGTCATCAGTCCACTTGAATGATGTCATTTCTCTGCTTCGGTATCCTTCATCTGACGGAAATATGTGTCCTTGTAATGAAAAGCTTAATTTATGGGTATTTATGTCTGGTTATGGTAACAGTTGCAAATGCACAGATTGAGGAAAGATTTATTTTTTCTCAGTGGCTAAAGCAGAACAGCACTGTGTACCTCCATTTGTCACTGACATGAGATGTGACCTTTTTAGATATAGTTTCTTCATCTGTAAAACGAAAATTGTATTAACCTACTGTACATCAGAACATTAACTTAATTAATGTTTTGGGGAAAGAAAGCTTAGAAATAGTCAGATGAAAAGCACTTATGAGATAAAGTAATATTACTGCTACAAATCAAGAGACATTTGGGCTGACTATATTGAAACAGCTGTTTCTAACATCAGGATTCATGTAGAATAGAGATAGCAAATTCCTATTGATCATTCTAGTCCCTTGTTAAAATGTCTGAAGAAGGTTACTTGCATTTTTGAAACTCATACTTTCACAATTATATCCTGAATAAATCTAAAGCTTTGTATTAGCCGTATAGTCAGATAAGTTTATAAATAAGGAGAAGCAAGGAGACCAAAACCTTATTCAGAAGTAGGCCTTACATGTATGACTTTCTAATAATTTCCTGAGCAACACGTTCCAGTACGATAAACACAGGCACCATGGAATTACTACATCTTTGGCCTGAATAAAAGCAGCAGATAGGAAGTAGAAATGCTAATAAAAAGTAACAGAAACATAAATCAAGTCTGCTAAAATAAAGAAATCTCATTTAAAACATCTGTAACCATTTTTGGACAAGCTCTTAAAGATTACTTCCACTTGGAGGAATGCCACCCCGTTCTTACCAATGAATGGTTTTCACATTCATTTAACCTACATTACATAAATATAAGATGATCCCTCAGTCTCAGACAAGTATTATTTCGGCTAATAGAGCCTAGTATTATTATTATTGTTGTTGTTGTTATTATTATTATTATTAACATTTCTTTTCCATGTGAGTCAAACTCATTCATATTTATTTTAATACCTAAGCTACGCTAAAAACTAAAACTTATGATAAAATATTTTGACAAAAAATGAGAAAAACTACCTTGGGCTTTGATATAACTTTTCCAACTTTGTGTTTTAATAAACTTTCAATCTCTTAAAAACAAAAGTAATATAAGTAAACAACAAGAAGAAAGTTAAGAATCAAATTCAGTATACATTTACCATTCAAAGAGTAAATGTAGTAATGATAGTAATACACAGTGACAATCTCAAAAATAGAAAATCTAATAGCTACCACATTATGCTTCACTGAAGAGAAGGCAAGAGAGTGTGACATGGTTTGATTCAGCCTTTGTGAGTTTTCTTCTTTTCTCAGGTATACAGAATCAAGCTGAGATGTTATGGGAAGGCTTTTCATGAGAAATGAAGCTGAAGTCATTTAATCTAATGAATTAAAACAATATAAATAGTGATGGAGTACCGTAATTTTTAATGCAATTATTATTTACAACCCAAAGGAGTGCCTTGAACCTATGTACCTTGATTCTTAAACTTTTGCTTCTCTCACTATAACCACCATCTTCCCTTGGTCACTCTCTTTATTATTTCCACTTCTTAAATCTCACCATAGGTGGTGTTTTGAATTTTAAAGGGTAAACCTTTCACTGTATGTTTGTAGATATGAAGAACAACAGTGTCTTGGTATTATGCTTCATAAAATATAACTAATACTAATTAAGTACCTTGTTATATCCCTGCCTTGGAAAGTACTTCCGATTTTTAATATACATATAGTCACAAAGTTTTTCGGAACAACTATGCCAAGTATACATGTTTATATATCTGTGCATACTGTTGGTTGACTACATGTCTAATGCTACATGTCTAATGACAGTAAAAGAAAAATTAGCAATTCAAAGTGAAGAAGGAACATAGCTCTTTAACAGAGCTCTGTGCTACCACAAATTATTGATACTGAATTAGTGTGTTTATTTATTTCAGGATGAACAGAACTACCAGTGGAAACCTGTCCAATGGATTCAGTCATTTAGACCATGTCATGATGAGTGAGGAACAGACACTGATCTCTAGAGATCGAATTTAAGACTTGTTTCTGGAGATATCTAATCCAATGTAAAGCTTGAAAGTATTGGGATAATGTGTATAGTGCACACACTCCCCTAAGAGTTCTGTCCATTTTGTAAAGCACTGTTTGCAAGCTTGAAACCTTCCTATGTGAAATGCTTCTATATAATTTGGACTTAACACTGGTATACATAAGTTTCAATATATTAACATCATCACCGTATCAGTGGAGTTTGAGCTCAACTGACTTTTCTTCTTAAACAGTGAGATCACCGAAGAGAAGCATACCCCAAAATTTAAAATTAGTATTTTCACCAAAAAAAACCCCATGTAGGATTTGTCTTTTATTTTACAACTCAATTTCACAGTTATTTCTCAATATTTTAATAACGGTGTTTATAACTGAGTCATGTACATTCCCCAGTGCAATACTTTCAAATTATTTTCCTCTGCATTTAATTTGAATGACATCTACTATGTTAATTGCTATCTGAATCCAAAGGGGGAAGGAGGGAGGGAAAGAGGGAGGGAAATGTAAAAATACAAGTCAGCAGCTGTTTGGAGAGTTTTAATAATCAGTTTAAAATTGACAATTCAAAAGGTAGAGAAGCTAATAAATAAAAAATGCTCTTGCACTACTACAAAATATATTAATTAATGCAGGTATGCAGTAACTAAAACAAATTTCTGGAGGTACCCTAAGGCAGGCAAAAAGTAATATCCAATATCCTTTGATCCATTTTGTGAAAGTTTAAGTATACTTTTTGAGAAGAATCTAAACTAGTGCTCTGGTCTGCAAGTAAAATCTAGAAGCCAAAACGCAGGACCCATTGAATGCCTTAACTAACCTTCTCTAGTAAGAATCAAATGTTAATGCTGTCCTTTGGCACAATGGGTAGATAGCCCATATTATCCATTACTAGTACCTACCTTCACCTAAACTGAATCCCTGACTGAGTGCACCTAATTTTAAAAGCAGGAGAAAATGTAAAAATCTTTAATGAAATGAGTTGAACTGAAAAAAATCCATAAAAAACTAAGCTTCTGTTCACAATTTTGTGAGCGTGTATGTGTTTTGCTCTACTTGCAGTTAAATTTAGACCTTTAGTGCAATGTCATTTCAGACATTCCCTGCTCCCTTTCTTATTCCTCCCTTCCCCTTACCTCTTCTGCCAGTTAAGCATTAAAAAAAATTCTGAAGCAAAAAGCAACCAGGCAATCAATACTGAAATAACTTCATTTTCTCAGACAGTGCTACCCTGTTGAATTTGATAGCTACACACAACTCTGAAAGAGCAAGAATAAGAACCAGGTCTCAATTCATTATAGAGTTTCACCAATTATGCCACATTTATTTTCTGTAAGTCATTTCTTAAAGCATTGCTTCTTCAGGAACTGGAACCGATTGCTTTTTCTGCCCAACCATTGAAGTCCATTCAATTCAACAACTGGGTGAATTGAAACCTCTCTCCCCCAATTGTCTTTGGCTTTGACTGGATTTGGAAGTACTCAGCACAGCACGAAAAGCGTTCCTTCTCTCAGAGAACAAACTTCTCTCAAAAAGGGATTATTTTGTTTGTTAGATACATTCTTATCACAGTTGTACATTCATATACACTAGTGATAACCACATATTTTCAAAAACCATCTACATAGGATAATGAGTGTAAATGATGATGATGAACTTCATACAGATTTATTGTGAAACTATGAACCACTGTTTGGCACAGGCATTTCTTCAGTTTTATTACTTTGACCAAAGCTGAGAATTCACATTTTATCAGAGTTATGCTTTTGTTGACTGATCTCAGAATCAGATTTTTCATCACTCCTTTGCTAAAATATACATCCCTGTTTAGAAAAAAACCCAAAGAACCTATTGGTCTTATATTCAGAACCGCCAAATTGCTACCATGATTTACTTGCAACTATGTACAAAACAACCAAGAGAGTAAAGTATGAATCACTATAATCATATAAAGAGTATAATACTTGCAGCAGTAATGAGACATATGATAAGGAACAATAGGAATTGTGATTTTACTTGGGAAAAAATCTAATAAAATAGTCTCTCAGAATTAAATTATAGTCTGTTACATAGCACAGAGCTTTCCAAAATTGCAAAACCGCTGTCTTTATTTTATTATTCACCCTGAACTAGCAGTTCTCATAAACTTTCCAAATTCAATTGCTCCTACCCCAGCCCGATTTTCCCATCCAATTTGTATTAATCCAATCACAGCACTGAATGGTTCCCTTGTGAGAATGCAGGCCCTTAAGAGAAAAGGCTAGATGTAGTTAAGGTACTTAACAAAGACATCATACTTTTCCTAAAGAAATAAAATTAATAAACTAGAAAACTTTACCTTATATGGTCCAATTTTAGTGAATATTTCTATATTTAAGTGTTTAAAGTTGGTAACTTACTATTAATAGGCTGTAATGGTAAACAGAAACAAATCAGTATTCTTTTTCAAAACTTCTATGGATTTCTAGTAACTGACAAATCATAAATCATAAATAGCAATGCAAAACCAGCTAGGCCATTGAGGGAAGCATATACGTGAATGTACATGAGGATGGGAACTGCCTTAGGTGAAGAAAATTCATGGAGAGACTATCCAGATACGCAGCAAGGGAGGCTGCTGCTGTCTGAGGCACACTGCACCTCATCACCTCACAATAAAGAACTTCATCTTCAGGACACTAAGTCAGATATATTTTCCCAAGAACGATTCAGCCAGCATTGTTGTTGGTTTTTTCCCCTTCACTCACTAACACAGGACACTTGCAGAGTACATGGGAGACAGAACTAGAATTTGCATGAAGCACAACAGCCCCTTTTTGAAGCAGGCAGCAGTCAAACTCAGAAAAAAGTGTGATGTGGAAGCTAGTCTCACCAAAGGTTCCCTTTCAAACCCAAGGGTCTAGAGCAGCTGTGAACGCAAAGAAGCTGCATGTTCTGCTGAACTCCGAGAGACAGAGATCTCCACAGGTGAGATCAGACTGTAGTTCAGGTAAAGAATAGCTGAATGAACCTCCAGTAATGGCTAGTAACATAGAATTCTGTAGGTTGGAAAAGACCTCTAAGATCACCAAGCCAAGTCCGCCACTAAACCATGTCCCTACACACCACATCTACATGACTTTTAAACACCTCCAGGGATGGCAACTCCAGCACTTGCCTGGGCAGACTGTTCCAATGCTTTACAACCCTTTGAGTGAAGACGTTTTTCCTAGTATCTATCCTAAACCTCCCTTGCGCAACTTGAGGCCATTTCCTCTCGTCCCGTGTCTTGTTACTTGGGAGAAGAGACAAACCCCCACCTTGCTACAACCTCCTTTCCGGTAGTTATAGAGACCAATAAGGTCTCCCCTCAAGCCTCCTTTTCTGCAGGCTAAACAACCACAGTTCCCTCAGCTGTTCCTCATAAGACTTGTTCTACAGACCCCTCACCAGCTTCATTGCCCTTCTTTGGACATGTTCCAGCACTTCAATGTCCTTCTCATAGTGAGGGGCCCAAAACTGAACACACTGTTCAGGGTGCAGCCTCACCAGTGCTGAGTACAGGGGAACAATCACTTCCCTAGTCCTGTTGGCCACACTATTCCTGATACAGGCCATGTTCAACTTTGTATTTTTTTACTGTTTTATACTATGCTGCCGTCTTGAGAGGCAAAGAGAACATGAGAGTAGTAACTACAATATGAAAAAGCAAAAGACACTATAGACATCAGAAACTTGACACTATCTTAATTGTACCAGTAGTTTGGCTGGTATGTGGCACAGGCTAAGAAGCTTCTGTAGCTCAATTCTGAGAGAAAAACTGGAGGACGAAGTGATTCTAAGTCATCATAGATCAAGTTTCTTCTTCTCATCCTGACTTTGCATTCTGAATTGGAATGGGCTTTCACTCAGTCATTGACAATGACCTTCATTAAGAATTCAATTTAATTGAATTCAATTTAACTGTTTAAGAAAAATGAGTCTTATTATTTGCTGCCTTGTTTGTATGATATAAACAACCACTCTCCTTCGTGGAACCAGGTAATACTTGCAATCATTGATCCATAGACTCATAGAATCCCCTAGGTTAGGAGAGACCTTTAAGATCATCGTGTCCAACCACAAACTAACACTGCCAAAACCACCACTAAACCATGTCGCTCACAGCACCACGCCTACCCATCTTTTAAATACCTCCAGCAATGGCGATTCCACCACCTCCCTGGGCCACCTGTAGTGAGAGCATCCCTCTGTTAGTACTGGACCTACTGCTTTAAATCCTCTCACATGCCTGTACTGTCATTCTTAGGAGAGTCCTAGTAGAGAATATGTTATAGAAGCAAGGCAGCACCACTGGACTGAGTCAGTCCCTAAATTCTTCATACAATTATCACACAAAAAATGGAGCTAGGAAGAACCTAAAACCTCAAGAGAAATTTAGGGGTTTTTTTACAGCGTATTTCAACTCCATTTAATAAATCTTCTGGAGTCTTGGAAAAAATGTAAGAACAGATCAACTGGGACAAGATAAAAGAATTCATGAAGGATGATATGAAAACTATAGTCAGTATATGTGTGCCAAAAAAGTATGCACAATAGTTTGAAAAGGAAGTTCCAATGTTTTCTGTCTCCTAAGTGAGTAATTAATATTTCAGTATGTCATTTCCACTGCTGTCTGCTACTGAAGTAAATATTTTTTGGTGATGAATAAGCAAACAGTGATATCCTCACTACCTGAGTGGTGAAATGACAAATATTTATTATTATTCTTATAAATCTTATTTATAATTTGAAATCCTGCAGACAGAAGGGCAGTTTCAATAGTAGTTTAAGTACAAAATTTCACAAGAAATACCTGTGAAATACTGCCTAAAAAGTCCTTTAGTCTTTTTATGCTAAAAATCCTTTTAGTTCCCTGAAAGCCTACATTTAATGGTGCCTATGGACTAAATATAAGATGAACACTGACATCAGTGGAAAAAAAAAAGTCTGAGAATAAAAGAGAATGCAAAAAGAAAAAGATTAATTATCCTTAAGTGATTCAATGGGTATTGTTCTTGGCAAATGTTCTCCTTGGTGCAACCATTAGAATTCATGACAATGTAGGGAATGAACAACCTTTAATTATTACTACCACAAAACACAAGCAGAAGAGAAGTAAGGAAAGACTCAAGTATCATGTTCCTATCTGAGTTAGAGTAGCACAAAGTTGTAAAAAGCAGAAGCTTTGAATAATCCTTTTCCTTTTTCTGTTATGTTTACTTTCTGTCTCAGTCTTATTAATATTTCATCTAGGATTTCATGATCACTCAATATTATCTTCTGCATCCTTGACTTTTGCCTGACTACGCAATACAGGTAGAGGAGCATCTCAGAACTGTGACCCACATCTCTATGGGATCTGGAATGAGTTGCACTTGAGAGGCACCTGTCTCTTCTTTTTGATGGCAGATTTCCAAATAACCTCGAGTTCCTGACTTCAGTGATATACCTACTATACCCGCAACTAAATGCAGGGGGCTCAGTGGAGCAGAACATAGGATTAAATATTCAGATCTGTTCAGCCTACTTCTGGACAACCATACATCATTCTATATCTCCAAGGACAACAGACAGAAATAACAATCTCACATTTTGCAGGAAGGACTGTTATGGCAACAAACAGCCAACGGAAAAGCAACTGATTTAACAAAATTTTCTTCAGTGTGTTAGTATGATCCCAAATGTTTTCAGTGATTGCTGTATGAATGATATACCATCTAGGATAAAACACTGTTTAATGATAAAACTGTCATTTTTCCTGCCTTTGGAACCTTTCAATTGGCACTTCTAATTTAAATGGGAGCTGAAAACATGCATGGTGTTAATTACTAGAACTTGATTCTTTCATTGTTACAGATTTAAGCTTTTATGTGGATACCTAAAAGACAGCAGCTTATTATTCCAAGTCATGATTTCATTGTGGCCCAGGCCCACTGGTATTAAGTGCGATTCTTACTTTAAGACATTTTGAAGATATTCCTTAAAAAAATACCCATACAAACACACACCCCTCCCCCCAAACCTAAGCAAACAAAAAAAACCTCTCCAAAATGGAGAGGAAAGAGACTTAAAGAATAATTTTTTAACTTTATGTTGAATTATACACACTGAATGATTAAAAAAAATATGGAGCAGTCAGTATTTGGGTAACAAGAATCTGACTTGCACAAATGTCATATACCAGAATAGATAAATCAGTATCAGTTGAATTTTAAAAGCTACACACCTTTTTGAGGCCTTCCAAGTCAGAATTAACAGAAGTTAGAAGTTCAGAATTCATATCTCAAAACAGAAAATGCTTATCTCTGGATTAGGCCAAAAATATTTGTAAGACACCAGTATATATTCTTCATTCTTGCAATTCATTTTTCAGCTGCCATTCTCCAAATAATTGGTTATGTTCATTAACTACATTGCTAAACAATTCTAACAGATGTTTTAAAAAACATGAGAAGGGAAAGGTTGAAATCAAACAAAAGATTAAGTACTCTGTTGCTCATGAAGTTTAGGTATCTGCGCAGACATCTGGGTGTCTGCCTATGCAAGTGACTGTACACTACTTGTGTGAATGTGCATGTTTGGTGTGGGAAGAGCTCTTCAAAATCAGCCTCGAAGGAGCTAGTTGGAAAGAAATAAATGATCAAGCAAATGAGAAACAGGCAACACTGTCAGTCAGCCCTCTGGGTTCAGAGAACTTAAAGCACATGATGATTCTTAATGGCTCGGTTTCCTTGGCAAAAAAATGGAATAATTGTTCAAGTCCCCAAGAGATCCATGATTCTCAATGCTTAAAAGCTTTTTAATCTGGATTTGTTGAATTATACGCAGACTTGAGGACTTCATAATCTTCAAGCAGTAGGATTAATCAGTTAAATACCTAGCCTAAAATATTCCATGAATATATCGAAACACAGGGATGACAGTTCATGGAGTGTTTTAATAAAAAACAAGACAGAACAAAACTGTGAGGAGGAAAGGCTTCTCATCATTAAAGATAATTTACTGAATAAACACTTTAAAAAATATCCTTGGCATAAGTAACAAGTAATAAAATGGGCCCTAATTTAATTAAAATATTCTTGAAAAGTAGGTACTCTTAAAGCTCAGTTAAATGTCCCTCAAAATTACATATCCAAAGGCTCATACAAAATGCCAGTAGCAAAAAAATGCTATTTATGATAATACAGCATCCAAACCCAAAGTACAGTATCACCTCTGTGTAAATTGCTTACACATGCTTACATGCCATTTGCTGTGCTGCTCAATGACATAAGTGGTACAGTTAACGATGACGATAACAGCCTCAACAAATAGCACCAGCAGCATACGTTGAGATTTAGGGCCAGGCTGTGCCATTATGTGGTATCTCACATTAAGTGGTTTCACAGCTACCGCCTTCTTAGGAAGTAAGCAGCTGTAGGGTCTATTCCACGTAGGTATCAGAATAAGGCTTCTAAAAAGCAAACCAATAAACTATTTTAGGACTTAAAGAAAGATATATTCCCTGTCTCAAATCTGCCTGATGTATTATGTTAAAAGAGGAAGGAAGGGTTATACAGTTACTGAAAGTGCTTAAAAAATAGATCAAATTTTTTAAGAGGTAAAGTTATGACACAAGAAAAGGTCCATTAAGTTAGATTTTTTATTTTTTTTTTAAATCACTTATTTCTGGGGACTTAAGATCAATCTATTTGTGTTTGAAACTGAGTGTGCACCCTTCGCTGAAGGGGTAAGTAATCTCTTTACCCCCACCTAAGGGACAACAATTCCACCTTACTTCCAAATTAGAACTGTTTTTACGTGTCAACCTGCCGTTTTCGTAATGATGACAGCTTGCTTTCTCTCTGCCCAGTTTTACAGTCCAGAGTTAAGTGAAGATCAGAAATGAATGATATTTGTACTTATCAGTGCAAAGGAAGGAAGGAATGCTGCGATTCATCTCTGACACAGTGATGCTAAAAGAAGCAATGCTGGTATCTTGCTCAAGAACATGATGATAGCTAAAGGTGACATAAAGAGTAGTGTGCCATATAGGAATTATCATTTAAGTCCTCCAGCAACTGAAAGAAGACATTACCCTTATAACTATGAATCGTAATGAAAGGGCAAGCTGTGCTTTAGAAAAAAATCAGTTTCTCTTACTCTCACCCCTCTGATTCACAACAAGCCCATCAATTTTGTGCTGCTCGCAGGCGCGCGCATGTGCGCGCACACACACGCACACACACCCCCCACTTAGCCCATTGTTATTATGCCACATCTTTTCCCCAGCGATTTGTTCAAGAGAGATACTTTTGAAGGCAAAGATATGGCAGAGGGAAAAGGAACGGGAAACATCACAGTATTTGATGTTGAAAGACTCCTGTGTAAGCACTTTTCATTGATCATTAAGAATGGGAAATAATCATTAACACTGAGCTGGCACGGCATTTATTTCTTCTGCAAAGGAAATTTTTGGGTTGAAATCAAAAAGATGCTTAAATTCTGATAGTAGCATAAACACTATTGACTGCATCAGGGAATTTAACTGGACTTGGGTATTTTTATGTCTCCATTCCTTCCTGTTTTAACAATTCATTTTGCCATTTGCAAAGATATGCTACTCCACTTATTTTTTGAATAATTTTTTTATTTTAAGATGAATGTTGTGGGGCCCTCAAGAAATATCACAAAAGGTTTCAAAGCCATCAGAATCTGATATAATTTTTATATGCAGTGAACCACGTAGCAGTGTATTTCAACTCTCATGATGATGTCTTAATATTTCATTAACATTCTTCCTTACTTAATGAATTACAGGTAGTTATCTTAAAAGTAGTCTGAGTGAAAAGATTATCTGTTGAATAACATGGTTCCCTGGCACATCCAAGTGGACTTACATAATCAAGTCCTGCAGAATTATTCAAATGTTTGTCTATATTCTCTATATTCTCCAATTCTGACGTATTTTCCTCTCTAGATCAATCAATTCATGTTTTATCTTTTATAGACATCCACCTGATAAACAGGAAAATAAAGCATATACTTTAAAAAAAAAAAGGTCTAATTTTCATTCTAATTCAGAACAACAGGAACCTTCCTGTGGTAGGATTGTGTTCAATTGTCATTTGTATTCAAAACAAGAGGCTTGGTTTTCTGACAACAGTCTTTTATGTGGAAACATTAATAAAAGGTAGAGTTCTGTTATATCATCACAGAAATCAGCTGGTATCAGTGCTGAATAAGTGTTAGGAGTCTTGCTAGAAATGCTTGCTAGTGTTTTTTTCACTCTGATTTATCATTTGCAAGATTTTGTAGTTTTTTAAAGCATACAGTATAAGGCGGGTCCTTATAGTTAAAAGTAGAACAAAAAAATCTGACTGAAGCTCCTTTGACTAATACAAATACCTCAAATAAGGTAACTATATTTGTCATGTTATTTAAAATGATGGAGTTGTCTGAAGTGTGTGCCTAGACACTAAACAGATGCCTTTATTCCTAGCTTTAATTTTTACTTTCTCTGATATGTTGCAGTTAATGGTAAAGAGAAAAATCAACATTAGATATTTCTGTAAAAATAATTTACTTTTTATCCTATAAATCTTATTTTTGTATTGTCTTTTTTTTTTCCCCAAACCAGAGAGCTGTCATGTTTTTGCTACTGTGAAAGACATATGGAACAATAAAAAAAAATAGGACTCTGGTTAAATATCCCACAATGTGTTGCGACACTAACAGACAAATACAGAAGTGATGTTACAACCTGGCTGTAAAGAATTCAGCAGAAATTGAAGCACAAACTATACATTCCCAGGCACAATGTCAGAGGAATGTTTTTCTGATTTTATAGATAACTTGTCATAACAAAATTAATACCAGCATTATCTGTCCTTGCATAAATCACTTTTTCCCTTTTACACTCAGTGTCTTGCAGTTTATTCACTCTAGCTCCTAAACACTAAGGAGAAAAATTCTTAACATAAGCATATTTCAACTGTGAACTTTGTGGCCTATTATGAACTCACATTTGAAATTTTTCATCAATGTTATTATTAAATATTTTGTTGTATCAGATACCATCTTTTTGTATTCTCTTTGCCTTCCCCAAACATATGATAACTGCTACTTTTCCCCAGTTACACTCCAACTACGAACCAAATGCTATAGAAAAGATTGTTCTATTGAATTACATAACTATTACATAGAACAAGTACAAATTGCAAATGATGAGCAATTATTAAACTCCAGGAGTTTAAAACTGGAATTCTGCTTCGGGCTTATAACTAAAATACTCAATAATGTTAAAATATGCATTAATTAGAGTCATAATGCTGTAAATCAACACTTTTACCATTATATCTACAGCTGGATTTGTACATACTATAGAAAAGTCTAATTTAAGACCTAAGTTAAGAGCCTAGATTGTATTTTCTAAAGGGAAGAACATTTATAATGTGAAAATGTATAAATACTGAGTATTTAGTGCACCTGAAATTACATTGTCATGACTAGTACAAACCATTAAACAGGGCTAAAGTATTTCATCTAACTACGACATAAGTGGCATAATCCCTAAGCAGATTTTTCTCCCCAAGAGGATAAATTTTAATTGCATCTTTTGTCGGTACGAAGAGTTATGGAAAATGATTTGTACTTAGAAAAGCTCTATAGACTAGTAGGAGAAGATATACATTCCCAAATGTGAGTGGTGGACCAGATGCTTTGGAAGTCATGAATGAAAGAATTTCATTTCACAATTAAAAAACAACCAACATATTATATTACTAATTAGCATATACATCTGTTCATTAAAAGGAATTGAGATTGCCCTATTAGTATGTTTACTGACTGAATTTTATGTGCTTAAGGTTAGACATGCAAATTTATACCTCTACTTAAAGATCTGGTGAAGATTTAAGTGAGCCAAGCACTCAAAACTCACGATTTTTGATAGGAAGGTTCATACTGTTACCACTGCTACTGACTAGTCCAAGTCTTGTTAAAGAGAAAAGACATGTTCTGTCTTGTTTAGCTATTGTCTGCATTTTACTGATGAAAAATAAGATAGGAAGATAAACTCTGGTGATTTTAGTCATCAAGAGGAAAACATAAAATGCACACATGGGCTTTAGGGTAATTCCTGGAGTAATTAATGAGGAAAATGGAGATGAAACAGTACATACTTCTGGTGAAGACAGTGTGAAATCAGTTAAAGAATCATTGAGAAGTCAGAATAAAAGGAAGAAAAAATGAGGAAGTAAGTTAGACTTGCCATGGAAGTTCTACATCACTCTCTTAAAAAGATTACCTTTAAAATAACGTTTTGCTATATTAGTATTAAGGCAACTAATTTCATATTAAATAGTATTATATTAAATTGAATCTCTTGTGTAAAGTGCCAGTTTGAGTCCTACTGTTCTGGCAGTGTCCTTACTCTTCTCAGGGCAACCTACCCATGCCAAAAAAGGAGTCAGTCATGTGAATGCATCCCCAAATGAAAATTATTCCCAATTTTGTAAGAAAAATCACATGCTCAGCTATTAATACGGTTGCTACCAATATTAGGCCTATCCTCCCACCTTCAAAGCGCACCTTGATGACATTAATCCAGAATTATTTCATCTGCAGCTAGGGATAAGCTTAAGATAATGGAGCCTTTCTAAAGTCAGGTTGATTAAAGCAGGCCTATGAATGCAAACCAAGCTAAAGATAGGCGCTACATTATTTTAATCTTGTTATTGAATGGAAACAAAACATCACAAAATGAAACCAATTTAAATTATACAAATTGGTTTCTCTATTCTAAAAGATCAAAAGAAATAGCAGGGCATTTTTTTAATGGATGTGGGGGAAGGAAAAGTGTTGTAACACTTGAAGACTTGTTTCATACGGCTGTGCATTTTACAGAAATACAGATGTTAAAAGATTCCGTGCAAACACAGCCTACAGATTTTCAGATTTGGGTTAGATTCTCTTGAGAAACCTGAAAAACAGCAAATTTAAACCAGAAGAACATTAAGTGTTAAAAGCATTGCATGCCTAGACTCACCTGCCCTTGCTGAAAGCAGTATAGAGGGTTGGAGATTATATGAAAGAGATGACATATTGTGCATGCTTAGGAATGATGCCTGGCAGGTAAACACGTCTTTACATTCAGCATCCAGTGGCACTGTCAGCACAGACCTCCCTGCGCAGTTCCCAGCATGGTGCCATGAGGATAACAGGCATCATTCCTGTGCCATCACACAGGCACGCAGAAATACAAAAAGATGCACACAACACCTTTATGACGGTGACGGTGTATAAACAAACACACAGTCAAAACTCTTCCCAAGAACTGGTGTTTTCTCCCCTGGACTGCTGAAACATCACACAAAAGGACAGCAGCGCATATCCCATCTGACCGCCGTTCTCCTTGGATGATCCGGCTAGTGCTCAGACAAAGCTTTCAAGGTACAGACACACATACAGGTTATTTACTGCATGACTTGTCACTGAGCCACACCAGTTACACATAACACACATAACCACTATGCTCATCATTTTCTAGCATAATGGTTTGTGCAAGTGCTCTTTTAATGCCTCTACTGTAAGACCTTTAAATGTCTATCAGGACTTGAAAAGAAAGGATGGCCAACAACCCTCAAACCAGGGAGGCTTTCAGTTACGCCACACAAAATTCTTCTTCGTGCAGCCCTGTGGCCACAAAATCCATTGTACAGGGAGAACAACCTCTATCCCGTCCTGTAAGGTTTCTGCAGGACCACTAATAGTGGTCTGGAAAAATTCTACATGGTAAGTCAACCTCACATTAGATCATACACAAAATGAAAGATACATTTCTCCTCTCAGTGCTCCTCTTAACCCATGTGCTCAGATACATATACACTCAAGTCAGCCCTGTTCTTCTTTCATTTCAGTCAGCGTGTGTTAGACTGAAGCCTTGATACGAAAAGGATAGTGAAATAGTACATGAAACTAGAACTCAACATAAAATCGTCGTGCATAATTCATAAGCTTCAAGAAAAATACCCACACAAACTTGCATATAGTCAACACAGACTTCAGGAGGACTTTAAGTCTTCTAAAAATTAAAAGCACTGATAATTTAAGTGTGTGGCATGCCATTACTGCAACGAGATTGCTCAAAGGCCTTTCAGACATAAAATGGTGAAGCTGTGTTATCTAAAAGCCAGGAAATGCTTGAGGACTCAGTAATCCTCAAGGAAAAGCAAGAAAACATTGAATCCAAGAGTTCAAGTGCATCGCACAAATTAACATACTTTAGTCAGTCTTAAACCCACATAATTCGATTTCTCACAGTGTTATTTAGTAAGTTCTTAGCTTCAGTATTCTCTGAGAAAATAACCACACATATTCCCATTTCTGATAGGAAGATTAAAGACCAAATGGCACAAGGAAGGAAAATCCTACATGACTAAAGCTTTCAGGCATCCAACCCTCACTAAATGAACGTGACCATCATACCGCAATGACCAGTCATTGTTGTCATTCTGAAATACTGCATCAGTCCAGATGATACTTATGTAAGATAAAAGCAGCTTCCTTCAGGATCTTCCTTTTTTTATTGGGATCTGACCCTATGCCACCAATATGTTCTGTCATTTGAGACATGACTCCTCTGCAGAAATCTTGAGAAAATATGCATGGAGGAAGCATCTGTCGTACATACTACAATAATTTCAAATCAGAACGACACCTGGTTACTGCAGTGACTGACAATTCAGAAATGCTTTAGAAAGGTGAAGTCCTCACTACATGGCGTACGTGTAGCCTCCTAAGCAGAGTTGCAGAGACACATCTTAGTGAATTTTTCACATCAATTAAATTGCATTCGACAATTTGTCTAAAGTAATTTTGGTTAAATGAAATCTATTCCTTTACTCTTGCTGCTCCTTTTTTATCTCTCACCTGATGTAGATGCATAGCTATTATAGAAAGTAACTTGACAACTTAGGCAAAAATAATTTACCTGAAACATCAGACATGACTCTTTCTAGTGAGACTCTGTTACCCACACAGGTACTTTTTTTTTGTTTACCTTTACAACAAGAAATTATTTTTTTTTTGTTTAGCCCGATTACAACATTGAGTTGTCCTCGATGTCAAACATTGTTCTTTAATTACTATAATTAGTTAAACTTTAGTTACAAAATAAATTCTATCAAATGATTGAAAGAGGATTCATGTAATATGTCAGTATTTCGTTCACGTATGGAAAGCCACAGATCTTGCGGTAAAAGGATAAAAGTGCTTTTACATTCACAAGGGTAACCAACCTTTCCAACAACTCTTATTGGTAAAGAGAAATATTCAGCTAATTCACCTTAAATTAAGATATCATGAAATCTGTCTAGCAAAGTAATTTAAGAGGGAGAACTGCAAAGATAAATAGACTTACACAGTGTTTGAACTTGTGTGCAAAATACTGTACATTTTGAGCAAGTCTGCACTTACAAACCTTCTCAAAACTTATACAGGCTGGACTTTTAATGCTGTGTTCAATCAACCTCCTGCTTGCTTTCGCATCAGCATTGCATCATCGCATAAACACACAGTCAAAAATACTAAGAAATACATAGTGAATTTTGCTGAGCAGCCACATTAGTGTTAAGAGAAGACACAAAATGAGGTATGCAATGAACAGTCGTGATTTTGAATTCCATAAATAAGAACTTTACTCTTATCATGTGTTTCTACACTTAAAGACCTTGACATTCTTTTGTTCTGTATGGGTTGCGTTCTCACACTGCACTTAGCTTAGCATCAGTCCCCCTTGCTGGAAGCTCCTTATTCAGTTTTAATCTAATGCTGATGATTATTACTAAAAGGGCAGGCAGAAAACTGGGAGTGAAATAAGAACACAGAGCTTGAAAAAGATTACTCTCATCAGTGTTGGAGACAAGAGTCACATAGCAGCAAATCAACCCATGTGTCTTCCTGGATGTCATCCTGGCCCTTACAGTTTTGAACAGAGAAAGTAGTTACCAGAAAACTGGCCAAAGAGAGGAAACACATTTTGACTTTAACGCTGCTGAGAAAGCAGTTTGTGAAAGTTACCCAAGAACTGATAAACTCTGGAGACCAAGCATCCTGTTGAGACTACAAGAGGTGATACACTTGCGACACCGACTGCCTGTTGGAAGGACAAGGCCATGGGCACACACAAACATCAGGAACAGCTTGTACAACTTGGATCCCATCTAAGAAGGCAGTGGCTGGTACATCCAAAGACTACAGCATCATTTGCAGACCTGATGAGAGCAAGTCCTCTCTTTCTGAGAGCAAGAGACCTGAAGTTCTTCCTCAACACCTACCCAGAAGCCCCAATAGGCCAGCACAGCCCTCTGCTTCTGGGTAGACAGCCACAGTGGCTTCCCACCACTCCTACAAAGTAACTATAAGCAAGCACGTAAGTAAACTGTGTGAGCAAATAAGTAAACATGTTGTGTGAATTGTTATCTGCTATTAATAATATTGGTTTGATTTACTTAATAATAATAGCATAATGACTAAAAGCTGTCCTAAGCAATACTGGTTGGGATTTGTATATTCCCTCAACTTGCTTTTTCTACTAGGGAAAAGGGAGTTTACAACACTGACAAAGAGCTAGTATGATGGCTGTTTGTGGAGATGAAACCAAAAGAAGCAAGATCTTAATTTGCTACAGTTTCCCAGGTCTCCAGTAGGGAAGGTATTAGCCAAGAGCAAAGCTTGAACAGTGTGCTGGCATTCATTGAGCTCCAGGGAAAATGGTCTTGCTGCCAAATGTAATTTTCCCAGCTGCCAGTAAGGCTCGGTAAGTCCAGAGTCCTGTGACCTTGGACAGAAATTAAATGCTTGCAGACAACAAGGGTAGATTTCCACCAGAGAAAAGGGTGAAGGAACAGAGGTAAAATAAAAGGATATTATGTTGACAGTAGCTGCTATTGTGGGGCAAACAAAAGCAGAAAAGTAGTTTTTCAGAGTTTTGATTACTTGAATTGAAATAAGCTGCTGACTCAACAGCACTGGCAGCAGATGCATAAGACAGAAAAAGGTTCAGAGAGTTTGAAAGTAAAACGCAAAATGTAGTTGCTCATTCTCTATTATTTGTTGCAGATGGCTGCTGAATTGCCTTAGTGTAGGTAGTAAAGAGCCAACCAAAACCTGAAACTAAGACACAAACCTATCTTCCCCACTCTTTCCTTTTTATAGCCACCCTGGCTGCAAATGATTAGCATCACTGAAATGGATGATCCCAGCCTTGCTTTATCTTCTTTGAAAACAAGAACCAACATCATGCATTTAGCTATGTTTTCAAACGTGACCAAGTCAAGTGCCTGAAATTTCACAGTTCATTTTTTTCCAGTCACGGCAATACTACATGATTAACCACTGTGGCCGCAAGAAAGTAAATTTAAAAGGCAGATCTAGCCAAAGATTTAAATTTGAACTATTATACTGCAACATAAGTGTGCAGCTCATCTATTACCGCATTTCTACATGACATTATATTAATGTGCAGTTAAGCAGCCTCGCAATAAGAAATCAGATAGGACCTTCTGTCTTGAAGTAAAACCCTGCACAAGATTAGCAAGTGTTGAGGGTTGAAACTCCTATTACAATAAGGATAGCAATGCTAGAAACGATGAGCTGCAATTTTAGCTACAGAAGTTATATTCCTTTATTTCTCATTTAGAAAACTTTTGCCGTATATTGACTGTTTATAAAGTCTCCTTCATTTGCCCATCCTGTTTATTTCTGTTTCACTACATCTCTTTTCTGCTTGTCCAGCACTGTCTCAAATCTCTCTCCACAGTACCAACAAGGTATTGTGAGAGAGAGTGAATCAAGTTAATAGCCATGCTTGCTGCATTTATCAAAGAGTTGCAAGAGGAAAATGCAACTATGGAGACAAATTGTTTCTTCATTTTAGCTCTCTTTTCTTTTACCTCCTCCCCCCCGCCCCCTTTTTTTTTTTTTTTTTTTTTTTAATTTTTGCTTCCTGGGTTGCATGCCTTCATCCATAGAAAATTTGGGGGAATTCTCTTGGGGTAGTAAGAGTTTTATTTGCTTAACTCACACCAGATGTCTTCCCTAAAACTGTATATGATAGAAATGAATATAAGTTATCACTGATTCTGTTTGCCTTTAATAAATGTTAGCAACAAATAATGGAGAATACACTAGACAAGCACTCAAAGGAAAAATTTTGAAAGCAATTGAGGAACCAACTGGAATAGAGGCGTGAAAGTATTTTTCTTTTCCTATATCTTATTTTTTTATTATTATATTCAGATTATAGTGTTTAACTTACTCCTTTTAAAGCAGGAAATTCTTTTTGGTCCAAGATATTTTGCTGTGAGCATATTCAAATTCAGTGAGTATCAGCCAACCCAGGACACAACTTGGTCAATCACACGAGTGCAATGCTGAAGTGCAATTAGTGCCTCAATATCTACACTGGATACATTATTCATGCATTTTCTTCCTAACTTATATGGGAAAATAAAAAAATAATTTAAAAAAAAGCTATGAAGAGCATCCTTCATCTGCAAACATCATAACTACCTGTTCAAATCCCCCAACTGCCCTCAATCAAACGCAGACACCATGACGAGAACATGTTAGTGGCTTGGTAGAGCCATCTACTGATTAAAGAGAAGAAAAGAATAATAGTAAATTATTTCTTTTGTCACTGATTTCAGATTAGGCTAAAAGCAAATATAAAAGGAGTGTATAATTACTCAAAAATGTAATTTTCAGTCAGAAAGTTGTTGACTCCCGGTAAACCAAATAAAACTAGGCTAATACCTTGGTTCTTTTAAATCGAGTCCTTTATTTAGACAAAGTAGGTCTTCCAGCTAAAAGAATTTTTTTACCTGCTCTTAAGAATCACAAACTTTGCAACACCACAAGGCTTCAGTTAAAACAGGAGATAGTCTGGTCTAGTGGATTGAGTGCTTTCTGATTGGTCCTTCAAGCTTTAATAAGAGTTTTCTGTCTCTTGTAAAATTAATGTTTTGGTTTTGACAGAGTAGTGCTCTTTTGAAAAGACAAAATAATAATGAGCAATTAATAATGTGTATTATTCCACAACCTTTAATGAATGTTGAAATGAAAAATGCCTATTTCAGAAGTTTGGTTTGCTAGTAAACACAAAATACTGAATTTTTTTTTTTGGGGGGGGTGGGATGGACTATTACTGTTAGCTAGCATACACTATGGGAATTTAAAAACAAATAATTCTTTGTGCTTCTAAAACTTCATTCATCACATTTTAATTCTGTATTGCTACTTAAAACATAAGGGTAACAAGTTCTAAAAGAAAAGAACTGGAAGAGGAGCCAAAACATAAACTTACATGATCATTAGAAGTAAAGCACTACACAATAAAGTCATCATACGTGTGATTTACTTCATAAAGTTCACATAATAAGATGTGGTTTTAAAATTACTGGTAGAATATTAAACATAGAACTATGAGCATAATATTGTGAACATGCACATACAGATTAAATGGTTAGAAAATACAAGAGTTAATATTTCTACAACAGTGTTACCTAGGTCAAGAACATAGGAGTATGTTTTCCAGTTTGTCTGATTAAAAATACTGTTTCATACTTGTTGTTTCACACCAGTAAAGTGAAAGGAAAAGGCAGAGGAAAGAGTCTGTGATTTTGCTGTGGCTACCACTTGAAGACCCTTTCCTATGTTAACAGAACAGACAGATACATTTTGGTAACTGTTTACTGGCAACTGGAAGGAAAGTAACTAACTTTTTTTTTTTCTTTTTCTTTTTTTTTTTTTTACCCCCCCATGAAGCATGCAGATAGAGTTAAAGAGACCATGCACCTGTGGCACTGCAAATTATGGCTCATTTTCTGTAACTCTTGGAAACATCTTGCTATTCAAATTTTAATAAAATCAACAGGCTTTAGGTACATTTTGCTGCATCTGTGGGTAACAATAATAGTAGATAATAGATTCTGAAACATATCGCTTACAGAAAAATACGCTACCCATCCTGGGGATAACCACACAAGTTTGCCAAATAGTTTGGCAAGGTTATTCTTGTGAGCTGGACTTGCAAACCTGAGATTTTTAAAAGCAGAGCGAGACACAACCATTCTTGGTTTGGACTTGGAGTGCATCTCTCATATACGTAGATAAGTTTTGTTTAATGATGACCTTGCTGATAAAAGGCGGAGAAAGAGCAAAAAGAGACTTTCAGCGCTAGAACTACCCAACATTATGGATTATTACAGAGGATGCAAAGCACTGAAGAAACTCAGAACTGACCACTTGCTTGTATTTTTGAAAGCTGTCCTGTTATATATCTAAAACACTATGTAATAAAACATATTTTACACTGTCTTAGACTCATATGGAGTTACAGCTTATTTAACTGAACACTGTTTGAACCAGAACTGGTCTAAGGGGTGGAGAAAATTTACAATCAAAGCGGACTATTCATTGAAATAGAAACACCTATTATTTTTAATTAAGGTATGTTTGACATAATTTCCATTTAAACTGCAGAGAAACTTAATATAATATTAATTACTATTAGTTTTCTTAGTACACTTGATGAACATGCCCTATTTCCCATCTTCTGAGAATTAATAAATATTGGATTAAAGCACTGTACTTCAACTATCTGCTCCTCTATAATCATTCAGTTATGTAGATTAATATACATTTTATGAACTGTGTGAGATAACATATATGGCTTACAAAACATACTCAAAATACAGTATGTTCAGTAACAAAACTAAATAGATCTTAATCATCTGCAAGCACAAAATCTCTTTGAATCATAGTCACTTATTTTTCAAACAAGAGGACAAAAACTCATTTGGAGTTCACAGTAGCATCTGCTTTCCAGTCAGCTAACACCTTACATTTTCCTCCGCTCTAAGCCATGTACCCAGTGTAATGAAAAACATGCGAACACACAGAAAACTGCCACTTCCAGAGTTAGGTACAAAACACATTTCCATTTATTTTTACTTTTAGCTTTTGGGACATAAACAGCCATACAACAACACTACTTGGTATTTTTATTACTATTATAAAAATGCAAATACAAATAATGATTTTAACTTACTGTCCAGAAATGAAACAGCAGGTTAGTAGCTTAAAAAGCTACTGTATTACACTGTAATAATACTGCATTAAAAATAAATGTGAGGATCTCTTAGTTCAAGAACTAAACTTTTTAAAATTTAAATGAAATGGTCTTCCAATCATTTGGCAGACAGTGAAGCTGTTGTCATATTCAGAAACATGAATGAAATGACAGCTTAGCGAATAATTTTTGATATTAAACCTAAATTTTAATATTAGGAAGATACTACTACTACATCTACCGATGTAGATAATCTTCAGCTGGTGGGCACAATTGGCTTTTCTTCTTTTATACATTCAATTCAATCCCAGACCTTCTGATGCAAATCTAATTGTTGCAACCGTCCCTCTCCAAGAGGCAAAAAGTTGGTATTTCAGTCATGTAAATCAGCGAGGTGAACATCCAGCTATCACTTCAACTATAGGCTTGCTTCAATACTAGCTGCATAACATATACCTCAGAAATGCTTTTTCCTGCTCTTCTGCTTGAAGAAAGGCATTTCATTAGCCTGAAAGAGGAAATGTAACGGCGCCACGTGTTGAAATACTTCGTCGTCATTTGGTGCTACAGAAAAGCCTGCTGTTTGTCCTCACACTCTTCGAGCAAGTGTAACTGTTTCTCTCTAGTTAACAAATTTTAGCTTGCATTAAACCTTATCAGTAAACATGGCAGTACTGCAAAATCAGCAATTAAGGCCTCAATAGCTTCCACCAATTAGAGCTGTTGTGTGCCAAGAGCTACAGCAGAGACAGATTGTGCGCCAGGTTTACTAACTCATTCTTTCTGCATTCGAACAGCTAAGTGCCTCTTTTCTGGCCACATTAAAGTAGATACAGTTGTTTTACAGTGACATGCACCTATACCTTAGAAAACAAAGCCAACCCCCCAGCAGACTGTGAATTCTTCATTTGGGAGCTTTCACATCTATACCAAAGCAACTACCGTCTCTATAAGCAAAGTGCAACCTATGCGTTGCTACACCTGTTGCTACACAAACAGCACTTCTTTTATTGGTTTCAGCTTTGAACCATCTCAACCAAACTGGTTTTCCACCTCTGTATTGTCATCCTCTATCAGGGCCTTCCCTGATACCAAGAAAACTGTACAATACAACTGCTCTGATAGGGACTTCTTTTCACATTGGTGACTGTTTCTCCATCAGTTCGGGGGAGCAGGAAACTTACAATCAAGCTTAGAAATCCATTGCATAGACACGATAGGCAGAAACAGATGATAAACTTAGATGGAAAGAAACCTTTCGGTGAAAAAAAAAAAAAATAACAAAAGACTTTGAAGGATAGCTGTAACATTTCAGATGTTAAGAGTGTAAGCTCTTTCAGGCAGGGACCACGACGTTGTTAGGCATTTCTATGCTCCCCAGCACAGTTCGACAATGATTAATTTGCACTGCAGCACTAGAAATCATGAACAATTATAAGCTGTGGTCTTCCAAAGTGCTGCATATCTTCAGCACCTTTTTAATTTAAATGCAGATAAAGAGGCAGGCCTACAAGAAACCATATTATGAAAGTCAAATTTCCTTCAGCAAGAGAATACACATTTAAGTCTAAATGTTAGAAAATGTCATTCACTGCATCTGTCAGGATAAGCAGAATGCAATATTAACAGCAATTCACATAACAGAGTGCATTTATTATGATCATTAATATTTCAGATTGATTTTGAAACAGAAGAAAAAAGGAGAAACCAAGATGCATATGTAACAAAATTTATATTTCATGAACCTTAATTGCTGTAACTAGGGCACAGGGATTAAAGGCCTATGCCTAAGGCATCTGGTCCTGAGGACAAAATATTCTACAAGCATTTCAATTTTTGACTTCAGTAATTCAAGTTTTTTAACCCTCCTGATTCTGAAGAAAAGCTGAAACACAAAGTCTGAGAAAAACCCATTTACATGGAATGCATTCCTAAAATTACTTATCTACCTAGAAAAAGAACTTTGAAGATGAGGAACTGCTCTATTCAGCTTAGTTTTTAATAGCATTTTCTGGGATTGACTGAACTTTACTTTAGGAAACTGCTGCAACAAAGGATTGAATAAAACTTGATCAAAATTTTCACTGCTATGGTGAGCCCTGTGGCTGGCGTGTAATACCTGCAAACACATACATTTTCAGAGATATTTGCACAATCAAGGGTAGATTTGGACCTCTTCAGTGGAGCTCTTTCCTCTGTACTTGTATATAAATTCACTGCAATCCTAACTTAATGACCAAACAAAGTTTAAAGTGATGATTAGGAAAATAAGAATCTCTTGGTAATTACATATTGCTAGTTGAACCTCTTCTGTTTTCGCTATTTCAGTCATGACCATCCTAAGAGCTATGCAGGCAGTTATGCTTTGCTTTATAGGTCTCCAAAGTTGACTTCAAAGGGTAGCAAGTAGCATTCCCCATTTCAAATCCCCTGGTTTAACTCAGTTCATCTATTGTACATTCAACTCAGAAATTAACATCAGCAAGAGCACAGCTGTGGCACTACTGTGGGTTAGCTCAGGTCAATGAAAATCAATATAATTTACAACTTTTTACATTTGCCTAGACCAAAAAGCCTGACATAACTGAAGGAGGCTGTATTTCCTCATATGCTTTTCTACTGAGAAGTAGATATTTGGCCCATTAGCTCAACCCTTTTTATTTAGTACAAGTAAATCAATTACGTATATCGGGAAGTGTTTCTGTCTGTTTAAATAAGAACAATGAGAAATGATTACCCTTTCTAGTAATTTCCAGATAACAGAAGGGAAAAATGTTAATTTTGCTATCAGAAGATCAATTATTTACCTAAAGGCCAGTCTTGAAAATGTTTCAGGTAAGACAGAGGTGGATGGGAAGGAAAAAAAAAAAAGGGTTCTAAAGAACTGAACGAGAGGCATCACCTCATTACGGTATTAAACTCATTTTTGTTCTGATTGCAAGACTGCAGTGGAGGCGAGATTCACCTAGAATATCTCTTTTCAGGGGAAATAACTATAAGCCACAGAATAACATTATACAGAAACGCAGCAGAATCGACCAATTTCTTTGTTCAGAGAAGAAAAAAATAGATCACAGGCAAAAATTATTTTCTGACATCAGGAGTTCTAGAAAATACACTGCCAAAAACATCTTGAAATGTATTTAACCTCTGGGTTTTCTTAGGACATAAACTGCATTATGGTATGATTGTGTCAAAATAATGTGTCAAAATCATGTCAAAAATATTTTTAAGTCTATAAAATATACACATTTACTTTTCTATTTTCTCCTTTAGTTCAAGAAGTCCCAAAGCAATACATCTAAACACTGTAGGTATATTATTGTATAAAAGCTGTTAGAGTAACATTTGTCCTCAGGTAAGTACAGCATGAGGCCCACCAGTATAAATTTACCTCTCATTCCCCGTAAATCTCATCTAACTCTATTCCATGGCTTCTCCACAGATTCCTCCCTATGTCTCACTGCGTGGCTTCAGTTTTCCAAGCACCTCAAGCACCAAACTCTGATGATTCAACCAACGTTCTCCACTGGCTGTTAAGCTGTTATCATCAGCTACAGCTCCCATTATGATCTGTAAGTATTGTTTTCATCCCAAACGATTAGGAAGTGTTTGAAAACGACCAACCTAATGACCCTCTACAGGCATTCAAACCTAATTCTTCAAAATAACCTGAATCTTCTGAAATTGTAGTGACCCAGCAATACTGTGTTTGGTCTCTGGATCTTGGGCAAGTCCTGTACTGTGCAATGCCTTATATTCTAGAAACAGAGCTTTTTGCATTCACGTACCTACTCACCTATCTACTCTAGAACTGCAGTCTTCTGCTTTACTAAGAACTCTTCCACCATAAAAATAATTCCGTTCCTGTTTTTCTGTAATGACATCAGAAAAGAGCAATCTGCTTCCTTTTGTTTGCTCCTTATTCCTTTTGCTATATTTTTAATAATTATATATTTAATACATCTCATGCCATTATAAACATTGTCAGACATTCTGTTCCAATAGGTGAAATTAGATCTTAGAATTTTTACTCTTCTTTTTGCAAATCTCATTTTCACCAGCTAAAATTGACATGCAAATGTAGATTTACTGCTGGGAAGCTTTTTACATGTTGCACAGCTTCTCCTGCAAAAATGTTTGATCTTATGACTTCCAGAAGCAATTGAAAATGTACATACACAGAATAGTGAGATCTCATGAAAGGAACTACTACATACACCAGAAACAGCTGATGTAGTTCATCTACATGTTTGCATTTACAGCAAAAAGTAACATATTTGCCTATTTTTAACATTTCCCTTTCTCTTATTCTTATTTTAGATGGATCTACAATAGAATTTTCATTATTAAAAACACCCCTAAAACTCAGGATTATTCAATGATTGGAAAAATGTAACATGATGAAATAACCTGATTTTATTAAACACATTACTACCTAAGTGTGTTGATACTGCATAAGCTTAAGGGTGTATTCAACCAAATATGCAACGTATTAGAAAAGGCAGCCCAGTATCCTTCCAAACTTTTGCTTTGAGCTATGACCTACTGATGAGAATACAAACCTTTCAGTGATTTCAAAAGGCTGCAGAAAAATACTTTTTTTTTTTTTTTTTTCTTTTCCCTTAAAGGCACACCAGTAACCTGACAATACTGGCTGTTACAACACCTCTTCTGGAAGTGCTCATGTCAGCATTACTATTCTGGACAAACTGTAATTTAACTACTTTTTTTTTTAACCTCATACATTTACTTTTCAATAAATGGTTCTGTAGTTACTTTTTTACTGCGCATAGTCTGTAGGTAGATTTGTTCAAGAGACAGTGCATTTTGTCATCTCTAGACTCAACTGGACTCAACTGATTTATCCTCCAACCTGCACAAAGTCCAAAAGACCTTGCTCTATGGAACCATGCAAATACACGCTCCATGTACTGAGTTCCAAGGTATTAATAAGTAAAATGCACAACTTAAGGCTAGTTATTAGTATTACTTTGCAGAAAGTGTCACATAAGCCTAGAGGGTAAGGGTTTTCTGAATTGCTTTGTAGAAGAATATGCCTTTTATAAAATTTGGAGATGAGAAAACTCCGATCTCTACTCAAAATCTGACCAGTGATATGCTGCACTAGGAAAGGAAAAAGATGTTGTAGTAACAAGTCTAACCCTTCCTCCCTCTTAAAATAAGATTGCTGTATTGTGTGACATGCATTTGACAAATACAGCTAATTTCTGCGTATCTGGGGACAGAAATTTACATGCACAATTGCAGACCAGTAACCCTGGCAGTTACAAAATTGTCTTATGGACCATACTCAGCTTTCAGAATTGTTTTGCCACTTAAGATGTGAATAATTGTGCCTTTAACATTTTCAATATATACTTTTAACAATGAAACCATTCAAGACACTAGATTTTGTGCTACAATTCTGTCTCAAATAAGGCAAAAGTGACATAAAGTCTATCAAAGTTATCAACTTCAGACTTCTCGCCTTTCTGTAAGTGACACCTGTTTCTAAGATGAAAATTGATGAGCAGTCATTTTTATAAGATTGTGGGGGAGAGGGGGCAGGGGGAAGAAAAAGATTTACTTTCTTTACACACAAAAATGTAAAGTAACTCTGATATCTGAACAAATCCTTACTGTGAAAAGAGACATTTCATAGAAGAATTCAGTGGAATGTATTCTCAAACCAAAGTAATAGTCTTCATACAATAATAAAATAAGGCAATGATTTTGCCTGAGCAGCAGGGTGAGACCAGATGACCTCCAGAGGTCCCTTTCAACCTTAACTGTTCCATGGTTCTGTGACTTCAAATACTAAAAATAAATTCTGAATTATTCCAGCGTTTTCTATAGAGTGGAAGTGCTTAATAACAGTTCTGACCATGACCATGTGCTAGCCAACCTATGTATCTAAAAATTAGAATTTTTCAAGTGCTTATAGTTGAAGCAGACAAAGTAACAAAGAGGTGGATGAAAAGAGATTATAATCATTTTATATACAGAAAACTTAAGCTTAGAAAGCCTATTACCCATTTACACTACCAGCATTCTTCACTATGCTGGCAGTATAAGGGGCCTTAATGCAGCTTTAAATTTAATTTATGTAGTGTACAGTGGGCTTAGTGTAATTGAGAATAAGGCTGGAACGAATCAAAGTGCTCAAGATTACAAATTACATCTCTAAAAATGACTAAAATTTAACCCTTCTGATGTACAGTCCAACATGTAAGCACAAAGATTTCTGTCTTCTAGAAAAAGGTTATTTGTTTAACAGCGTAAAAAGCTCCAAAACTCCTACTGTAGTTAAAAATACAAAGACAAAAAAAAAAAATCAGTAAAATATCTTTTATTTTACTACCCTTCCTGTTACAGCTATGGAAAATTACCCTTCTAGCTTTACTGTTAGGATGCTGTTGTTCTTTTATATACATACATGCATATACACACACACACATATATGTTTATCTCCTGAATGGCAAAAAGCAGCATATATTACTCCTCACTCACAAAAATTCTTTCTTTGTGTATTTGTATGTCTATAAGTCTCAGTCTTTTTAGGAGTATCAGTAACAGTATACATGGATGGAGTTAAAAAAACTGTAACTTCGAGAATAATAGTACCAAGCATCAAATACCTCTTTGATACTCAGAATTTAAGAAATTTGTTCTCAGATATGAAACTTAAGCCATCCCAGGCGAAGAGTTTCAGTCTCTCTCAGACAGTAGGTTAACACCATGCAACTTAAAAGTAAGAATCACTAATATACAAGTAGACAATATGACTAGTATCTGGCCTTGCATAACCAATGGAGAAACTGACGTTCCTTAAGAATGCTATCACAAGAGAAGCTGAGAACCTGCTACAGGAGTCAGCGAGATCTGAACGTGTTTAGCAGCTGAAAGGATCATGCACTGAATCGCTATAGCTTGCTATCACTGTGCCAAAAAGTCCCTGTTCTTTTTCTGTTCTCATAGGGAAACTCTACATCCTGCTGAGGTATTCGTAAAAACAGTTTAAAAGTACAGTTTCAAGAAGCAAAATAATTACTATTCAGCGAAAGTATTACTATTTTAAGTGCATCAACAAAAATTACTTTCATCAGCGAAACAATTTCATTTTTGAGTACCTTATTATTATCGTAGTAATTTAGCGATTAATAATTTAGTATATCAACTTCAGTTAAAACGGAAGTTTTCTCCATTCTTAATTAAGCCTCATATTTTTTTTTCACATTCTGTCATCACATTTGAACTAGATAATACATTTACCGTATCATGTGAATACTTTATCAAAAACTGCATTCTCTACACGTAGTTAGAGAAATAACAACAAGAACTAAAAGCAATTATAATAAATATAAATTATATTTAATATAACAATGCCTACAGGATGACGACAAATGCGGTCTCCTCTTTCTAGGTGCTTTACGAAGCAATAATTATGACTTCACAAACCCCTTTCTTGTTATTATTTTGTATGACTGCACATGTTCTTTTCTCTTTTCAGGAAAAAACAAATGTTTGCATGAGAAAAGAGAATATACCAATTCATTCAGAGCAGAGTATGCCAGAGCAACAGTGTCTAAAAAAGTATCCCAAGGACAAAGAACAGAGAGTACTAGAAGTATCATGAGCTTCCTGCTCAAAAATGGCCCTTGCTTTGGTTCTACAGCAGTGAAAATCTTTTGATATTAAACTTTGCTATTAATTCTTTTTGCAGGTAGGGCAAACATGCTGAAAAGCCTTTCCTCTGGTTGGCAGGTAGCGTATAACCTTTTTCCCCAGATGCAGTCAATGCCATGTGTTTCTAATTCCTTACTGACATGTTAACGAATACAACCTTTCCAAAGTTCAGTCCAGATAAGCTGGAGATGATGAGGGCCAGTTTGGCAGCTGAACATTGGAGAGAAATAAGATCAATCTTTTAAAAGATTTACACACAAAAGATTTCATTAATTATCTTCCTAATTTACGTGCATCTGAAGTGAACAGCAATTCCTCTGAAGCTTCAGTTGCATGGTCTTGTAACTTCTCAGTGTGGTGACAATGATACGTTTCACACATTAAAATTGTTAAAAAGACGCAAAATTATTTTGTGGTGGAATTCACAGAAAGGAAGTATATTTCATCATTACCTTACAGATTGCGTTCCCCCCCCCCCCCCCTTAATTTCTGAATAGAATACAATATTAACACTCATCTTCAAAACTCTTCACATAGTCCCAGCTTTCTGAAGGAGACTGCCTGTTCCAGTCAGAAAGGGCATGCCTGGAGTCAGCAGATTTAATTCTCAAACCAGCTGAAAACTCTCACTATTTGGAAATCTCTTGACTTGTACCAGCTTTTCAGTTCTAGTGGTTTGCTAGCTGCACTAAACAACCATGCAAACTTTCTCCTCAGACATGATATGTGGGCAGGTATTATGAGTAGTAAAAAAATATTATTCATATAAAGCATTTATGTGACACAAAAGTGTTAAGATACAGTTACAGCAAACCCTACCCTACCTCAACTCTTCTTTATAAGTTTGCAACTTTGTCATACTGTATACAAACTTTCTCCATAAAATTACAATATTTCCATTCTTATCATTGTTGACCTTACTAAAGGAATTTCTTAGTATTTAGAGTTGAACTATGCATTTTATCTGGAAAAAAGTTTTCAACAAAATGATGGTTAATTACAATGACATATCAGTATCTTTTTGATTCTTAGAGAGGTAAAAATCTCCAAGAGATTAAAAACATAAAATGTTGAGATTAAAAACACAAAATGCAATACAGCATTTACAATTATTTTAAATATAACAGATCTGAATAGCTACAGTATACAGTAAAGTACCCATGTTTTGGTTCAATAATACATTATTAATTTAAAGAATAGTGAGGAATATAAATCAGCATCCATACATATTAAAGGATTTTTCATCTTCAACAAAGAGAATATTTTACATTGCTTGCTATGACTGCATGTAAGTTCACAAATGTAATGATATAGTTAATGTAAAGCTGTTCAACCAGCAGATCTTTTACACAAGCTAAAATAAAAGACAAACTTTCCAAGGTAATGTAGACCCAAACCTCTTTATAAAAGAAGTCTTTAAAAAAAAAAAAAAAGCATTTCAGCACATGCTTTTTTAGAAATTTCTCATTAGTACCTATCTAAAATGTATTCTCTAACATTGTCATATATATAAATGTATAACTAACAACTGATTCACATATGCTGTTGCCTGAATATGTTGTTGCCAGGCAACTGCTATAAAGCATTTTGCACTGCTTGCAAAAATCTGAACGAATGATTCGAGGCTAGATTATTTCTAAAAAACTAGGAAGAAAACTCACTACTGGAATGACATGAATAATTCCTTGTGTATTTCAAGGATTCATAGAGAATGTTCCTTCCATAATGACCAATTTGAGAAAGGACAAATCCTTTGAGTAGGATTTGAAAGATGCTTTAGAAGAAGGAAATTCATGTTCTATGCTTGCTGTTAATGATACTGCCTGGATTCCACCAAAGCCACCGAAGTTGACGGGCTCCTTTAAAATGACTTTAGGGTCTTTTCATCAGGTCTTTCATGTCCATCATAGGACAAAAATGACAGACTCTTAAACAAAAAACCAAAAGGCCATGCCTTCACAGGAGATACAAATAAACTCCCAACAGAATTTTACCATTTCACAATATGCAAGAGAAAGCGATCAAGTCTACAAACACTTCTTTGTGTAATCATCATACAGCTAAGGTATAACCTCGCTGAGGCTAATGACATTACACACAAAAGTAAAAATAGAAGCATCTATAATCCATTGATAACATGGAACTGATATGGTATCTGCAAAAGAGAAACTGTTTGTCCCTTTGAATAAGTGTCATCCATTACAAAATTAATAGATCTTTGGCTATCAGACCTCTTGAGAATTAAGAGGTGGAAAAGCACGTCAAGAAAAGCAACTGGGAAACACAGCAACTCCAAAGAGCTTACCACAAACTGGACTCACAAATTTCTTTAAATGCAAAGATTAGCATAAAAAATTGTTGGGCTTTTTGTCCTTGTTTACAATGGCTGCAAGATATTTCTTTCCATTTCCTGCACAATAAGCTTAATCAATAAGAAACCGTCAAAAGCTCAAAATGATTGTTGTTTCCATAATTACCAAATTGGAAATCCATATATTTTCCATTTAATTCTGCAAATCCATTCATGTAACTGTAGCAAGAAAAAGTATTGAAAACTGTAATTATTGGTATTTTAAATGGTACTTTCAGTATTAAGTAGTAAATGTGACTAGCTTCTTTAATGGATTACAGTGAAATACTTTAAATTCCGTATCTCAGGTTGTCTAGAACTTGTGTGAAAAAGGAACTCCTTTACATGGAAGGAGTCTGGCATCCAAATCCTGTCAGTCTCAAGCTCTATTAAATTTAAAATAAATTCATTATAAATAGGAATTCTGGTTTAAAAGCTTAATTTAAATTATTTTCATGCTCTGAGACATAATTCATAGTTGAGGTAATCCATCAGGATGCAATTGTAAGTGGCAATCTCAGTGTTCTCAAACAGGCTGAGCAGATTTGCCATGGATAATAACATAAAATAATCTATGGAAAGGATATTCATTCCAGGCTGCGCTATTTGCTCGGGCTTTTTAATTTGTTTGTTTCTTAGAATATGCTATGGCAACTCAAAGAAATAGAAGAACCTCTACTCTGCCCTCTGTATTCATCATGACCCACTTGCAAACCCGCTGCCATCAATCAGCGTAATCTCAAACTCAGGACATTTTGCAGATCCCTTCACTTTCTTCACTCTAAATATATACACAATATCAATTAAGTGTTGGGATTTTGTGAGACATGTACTGCACTATTTCAAGAGGAGCCAAGCTGCAATCAGCAGTTCGTATTCATAGCATTGTTAGTGCTGATTGATTGAAGACAGTGTTAACAGCAGAAGGAGAACCACTATGTTCATTTCCAGAAAAGGTACCTGTAATGATCTAAAAGTACGGTTAAAAATAGGGGGTTTTACATGGTAAAACTTTTCATTTGGTGACTAACAGCAGCCTGTTATTTATTACTCAATCAAGACTGACTGGCAGGTACAATTTTCTCTTCGGATAGCAGTATTAAAGTATAAGCTGAACCACTCAGGAAATAATTCTACTCAGTATGTGGAAACACACAAAAAATCAGTATTTATTCACCGAGTGAAAATTTCCATTAGATAGGATTCTTTTGTTCTGTGGCCAAGGCATGCAAAAAAAAAAAATTAAAAAAAGTAAACAAAAAGATTATGACTTCGAAGGTTGATATGGGTCAAAACAAGACTATCGAAGTGACACAATGCTCGTTTTTAATTAGACTTCCTAATGTGACATCAAATTGTTTTTCTTCTAAGAAACAGCACTTCAACAAGGCATGAAATCCTCGTAGCTTAGTTTATTAGGAGACAACAAAGGGATTCCAATCTGCTACAAGAAAGTTTCAGCCTATGAGCACAGCCAGCGCAGTATAAAATTGTGTCATATGAATTTTAATGCGACACAAGTATGAAAGATTCCAAAAGAACAAAGGCAGCACAGTCCTGTTCCATGCTACACAAATGACCTGTTCTGATCTGAACAGCACACCACATTACAATCAAATTTATTTCAAAGGAGGGTCACACAGGTCAAATGTAATGGCTGCAAGAATGAGGTATTTCCTTTATGTAGTATTAGAGAAAAGTAAAATATCAAAGAGCACAGGAGTGCCAGAGCACTGAAAAGAAAGGCATATTTAGGCTGTAGGGAAACAGATTTTAAAAAGAGGTTTTAATTAGAGTTATCCTCACTGACTACAGTTTCTAAGTTTCAAAGATGCTTGCGATACCTCGATGAAGATGTCATATATACATGTGAGATTGTCTACTACGTAGGCTTTAATATACATTTAAAATTTCAAGGCACCATAGAAATGTTTTATATACAGCTCATGCTAAACAAAAGTAAGGAGATACACTGAGTGGTCTAACCAGCCGGATGTCTCTTCGTGGCCTGACACCTCCATGGCAGAAAGCACGATATTCCCAACGGAGGCAGATGTCAGATTCCAAGAACAACAGAGGCCAGTGAAGTTCCTCATTTTGGCAAGCCTAGTATTCAACCCTACCTTGAAAGAAGCTACTTCAGCAACATAAAGATATCAGAACAACGGGGTCTACTTGAAAATACTGGACTGTCAGAAAATATACTGAAGTCCATTAAGATGTAAATCCAATGGCAGATAAGCACTTGAGGATTACGGTGAAAAGAAGGCAAGAAGTCTTGATGATCAGGTATCACTAAACAAAAAGTAAGGGCAAATTCTCACAGTACTTCTTGCCACGCATTTCCATCAAGACTTAGGCCTCGTCTTTGACTTCAGATAACCTTTCTGAACAGAGTCACTTAGTGATGGCAAAATAGCTCCTAGTCCCACATGGTTCAGAATGGATGTTTGTCCATCCTCTATGACTGGAGATAGCAATCACACACACTATGAATCCAATTTGCAGATATGCAGGGAGTAGGCAGCCTGGGTAATAAGTACTTGAAGCAAGGTATAGCCATAATAAGTCAGATGTAAACATGTTATACCTTGTGAAAAAAATAAAAATTCACAAAGACTTTCTATTTTACGAAGTACAAAACGAATAAAAGGAGGCAATCAGAAGATGACTTATGACTTGGGTTTTTGAAAACAAAATTCTTGGAAAACTAACTTCTACCAGAAAGTCCACCCCAAGTCAAAGGTTGTTGTGGGTTTTTTTTTTAATAAAATGAAACACGCTAACTGATTTTGCTCCATAGTATTATGTCACTCAGTTTTACCTAAAACTTCATGGTTGCACTATATTTAAGTATCTTCCATTTGATTCCCAGCCAGAGCTCCCTCAGTCACAAAACAAGACAGAATAAAAGCTGCACTGGAAGAATTTCCGTAATGAGTTGGCTACCAGCCTAAAGGTTAGAATTAGTTTTATTGCCCAAGTCTAGCACTAAAATTGGTATTAGTCACCTCAGCTCTCCAAATTCTAATCAATCTACTTTTTAGGAGACATCAAAATATTCCAAGAATGTAGACTATTATGAACAACAACCGAAAAATCAATAACTTCCAGGGTATATGAATGAAACATAACCAGCACGAAATGTAAGCCTATTTACATATTTCAAAATTATCTTAGCCTTAGTTTCCAGAACCCATAGCTTTCTTCCCTCCTTTCAACATTTTTTGAAGGTTAAAAATATTCATTTGTTAACAGACGTTTATATCCCTGAAAACTGACGTATTCACCTACATTATGCCAGCTCTAGTGTAATTCATCAAGGTTTGGACTTGAAGATAGACATAAGGAAAAAAATACAAACCTTTAATGTTTCACTTGGTGAATAAAAATTGCATTAATTTAGAAATTCAGTCACAAGAATCCAATTAGCTATGGATATATACACACATATTCATACCTTTCAACATCACACTCATTTGAATTTTGATGCTATTTTCTATAAAATATAATCCATTTTACATTGTACTTAATAGATTTATTCAGATGTGCATCCCCATATGTCATATTTAAGCTTATACTACCACCTGCCTGAGGCTGCGTAGTCTGAATTGTCACCCCCACACACCTCTTCAGTAACAGAAAATCCTCCATAGACACTGTACGAACTGTTTCACTTCTGCTTAGTATAGAAGAACGATAATCGTTCCAACAATGAATAATATCCACGCCAAAAAAATGTAGTTTTATGCCCCTTCCCCAAAAAGATCAGATTAATGTCTTCAAAACAAACTATTCAAGCTACTTAAGATACGCTGCAATGAAATATCACTATCTTCATAATTTCATTTTCAGAAGTCAGCAAGTATCTTCCAAGATTATTGTAATAATGAACTCTACATTTGTTGCATATACGCTATACACATAGGTTTATAAAACCATTCGCATATATAGAGATATGCATATACATAATTTCACACTTAAAGGACTCCGAGATGCCTTCAAATACAGATTTGCAAATCAAATAGATTAACTCTGCTTCCAACTACCAACATCAAGGTGATGTGATACCATCATCTCACTGCTTTGTGATGGGCCCATCTAATAACACTGCTGAGCTGAGGAAAAACTGACAAGCAAAGGTTAAGCAGAGGACTGCCAGAAACAAACTAAGGCTTAGAAATTGCATCTTCAGATAGACTAATGCTCAACTGATGCACAGAGTGACTCTGGGGTTGCGAAATCATTAATAAGAGCATCCATTCTCTTTGGATTTACACCATCTCTCAAATATTTGGAGCTGTTGCTAATAAGGATTCGGACCAAACTCTTCTGTGCTCTTTTGGAATTAACAGCGCAGCCCTGCCAAGGCTCCAAAGTTCAATTTATGATTAGTCTCCCACCATCCTGCACACTGTGTCTGCAAGCAAAGCACAGCATCTGGGGGGAAGGGAGAAGGAGGAGGAGATAAATATTAGCACTGTGATAAGCTGGCAGAGCACCACTTGGAGGAGGGCGGATTTCACAGGACCCCAGCTCTGTTGGGTTTCGGGGGAGGCAGGGAGAGGCAGCCCACCCTTCCTGGAGGGAAGAGCAGGTAGGGACCCTGCACTCTTCTGCACACCCACAGGAAAAAAAAAAAAACAACAAAAACAAGGGCGAACTCAAAGAAGAACCCCAGCCCTTCTCCCAGCCAGGTTTAATCTCAAACCCACAGGGACCCTGATCTTTTGGGATTAGAGGGAACATCAGCAGCTGTGCAAGCCCGCAGAGGCCTTGGGGCTTCCAGCTCCCCTGAGCCCTCTAGTTCTCACGCACACAAAGGGTAGGAGAAAACCCAAACTGATGAGTCCCGGGACCATCTGAAGTTTAGGAAATCCTGGCCCCTGCACGCACTCTGCTCCAACTTCACCGCCTTTTCAAGGATTGCTGTATCCCACCAGGGAAAGTGCCCATGGCCACTCTGATAACACGACGTTATCTTCGGCCGCGCCGAGCATCCCGGGGGGTACCGAGGCCGCCACCCTCAGCTCAGAGGCCGCCCCTGGCTTTGATCACAGTCAGACCCTGCATCTGCCTTTCGGTCCACGCGGCTGTCACCCCCTTCCTTCCTTGCCTCCCTCCCTGCCTGCCCGCCCCTCGGTCCGCTGCAGGCTCCCCTTCGCCCCC
>VZSF01004006.1:166559-196393 GCA_013398295.1 Chionis minor | reverse complement strand
GAGCGGAGCCGGGACACCGCCCCCGGCGCCGAGGCCGCGGAACCCGCCTCCAGCGCCGGCCCTGCCCGCCGCCGGGGGTCGCGGCCAGCCGGGCTGGTGTCCGCGGGGGGGTGTCGCCGGTCTCCTGGGCGCGGTGTGTGTGGGAAGGGGGTGAGTGTCCCCCCCCCACTCCCACTCCGCCATCCGCCCTCTCCCCAGGCATGACGCAGAGCTGAGGCCGGTTGCTCTCCTCGGCCTTGGCGATTTCCCCCGCTTTTCACCCCGGCTGTCAGATCGCCCTGGCGGTGGCCGCGGCACCGCCGGCTCGGGTGGCAGGTCCCTTCGGGAGCCCGGCGCAGGAGGGCATCTTTCCGCCTGTGCCTTCGGGAAGCGGCGTAGCCGCCCAGCGCCGAGCGCTGGCAGGTCGTGCCAGTACAACTAACTCAATGAAACAAACATCTAAACTGCAAAAAGTAGAAGAAAAAAAATGCACGAGTCCCTCTGAAATTGAAAAATGAGGTGTCGCGCATAGGCGTTCTGTGCCCTCCCCGGTGATGACCATGTCGGTACCTACTTACACTGCTCATTGAAGTGGTTCTAGCAAAAAGAATGACTTTGAGCAAAACAGATCATGTTTAGAAGAGAGCAGGAAGAAGAAGAAAGCGGAATTACTTGTGTTTGCTTTACTTGTGTGCAAAACAGGGATGGACGAGAATGCACCTAAACTGCTCGAGAAAGAAAAACTGCAAATGTATGGGGTTAAAAAGAGAGTGCGTTACTATTGTTCCATAAAATCATATTTCACAAACGCTTTCAGTGAAAATAGTTTGATTTTTATGATGGACTTAATAAAAGCGTCATAAGCTCTTTTCCTCCCTATCTGCTCTCTATTGCACCATTGCCCTCAAGTTTTATGCTTCAGGAATTTGCAGCACACAGTGTGCTACAGACTGGGGTGATGAAACGTATTTCTACAGTTGAAAGTTTGTCAGACTTGTCTCAGATTTTTGAAGCCAATAGACAATATTCTTACCTGATGGATTATGAAGTTTGTTACAACTCAGTTGTTCTTGCGTATCCAACCTTCTGCAAATTAGACTTTCTCTGTAAATCTCTTCCGAGCTTATATCTAGAGATTAATCTGGCAGTAAATAGAAAAGATACAATCTAGAAAATTGATTATAGTGCTTGGGGTGATGGAATGATAAGGAAAACCTTTGTAACTTCACTCTGTGTAACTATGTAGGGGAAATGGGAGATAAAAGAGAAATCTCAATGTTTCAGATTTTAATTGTGCTGAAAGGAATTTTGCTAGCCCACCATAAACCAGGCATAGAATCCCATTTAAAAAAAAAAAAAAAAAGCAAAACAACACAATCTTAATATTATGGTCTAAAGACTTTGGCATCTTCATTGGCTGCTGCTGTCTTTGCATCCAAGTCTAACAACTGTGAAAATTATGATACAAGGCCAAGAAAATCCTCTTTCCCCACAATAACCCTTATTAGAGTTTGGGGGTTTTTTTCCATAATCAATTAGTAAATTATGAAGTAGATGAAAGTTTACCTGTCCTCTTATTTTCTAGAAACTTAATTCACGAATATTGGAACATCTGTTAGGAGTAAGATTCTGCATTATTTTTATTCAGGCAAAAACTGCTGTATAATTATGCAATTTTTATAGAAGATATGATCATAAAAAAGAATAGAGAAATATATTTAACCTATATACAGTTGTGGCTTCCTAGGTATTTCTAGTGAAATGTCAAAAAGATATTATACGTTTGAACTTCTACTTTGGGTAGAATAGGACTTCTTTCTTAATTTCTGTTTTAATGATACGTCAAATAAGAACATTCTGTGATTTTAGAGAGAAAACTGGTATCTGCCTACAAGAGAATTCTTTCAAGACATCTTACAACATATTAAACATAAGCTTTGTTCAAAATTAGACTAGCGATTGCTTAAAGTACAGAACGCTCTTGAAGGATCAAAAAGGAGAGGAATATTTCCTTTCAATTGCCAACCAGAAGAGTACATAATCCCATTCAATTAACTGACAAAAAGACATCTCCCTTACAGATTAACCCTAAAAGATTTGTAAGTTTGTAGATCTGGTTTCACATGCAGTCCCTGTCCCCTTTTCACCACCTCTCAGCTACATAAAAATTGACTTGTAGGATCTGAGAAAAATTGTGTCTTCAAATTGAGGTAGAAATAATGGTATGATTTTTAAATTTTTTAAAGTTTGTACTATAAATCATACAGAAAGGGCAGCAGTTTCAGAACATACAGCATTTCTGGGCATTTTTCTAGTTTTTCAGTCTCTGCAGGAAGAGGTAACAATACAGCAGAACTTGTGTCACCTCCCTAACATGCATGTCTTGCAGAACAGAACTCTACTCTTTGGAAAATTTCCTGCCAGTGAAATTGAAGAAGGTGATGCAGTTCCAAAGCTAATCATCCATTTATTCTTCAGTATATTATTTTAGCATATAACATGCATGGAAACTGGTTTTGGTGGTATAGATATAATAGTGTCTTTATTTGTAATTTTAAACAGATTTTCTCCAATTATTTATTATTGTACTTGTATTTTTCTTTAACATCCATGTTTGAATTGCATTATTATTACTTATTTCATTACAATAAAAATGCAGTAAGAGGTAAGCAAAGTATGTGTAAAATACAAACCATTTTCATTATACATTCTACAGAGTGTAAATCAGCCAGCCTGAGCTTAGGAGATGATCAGTCTGGTATTTATTTTCAGCTGCTTTGGATAACACCAGTCAGAATGATCAAATATTCATTTGCATATGCGTCCCATGGGCAGCTTGTGGCTCAAATATAGCAAGGCCACTCTGAATCACAGGAATACAGCCGAACTACCTTGTTACTTCCCCACAAAAATAGTCTTGAGTTCATAACACATTCATGCATCGTATTTTCCATGAAAGTCACAATTTATGAAGGAAGATTCCCCAGACCAGTCACCCCAAATGCTTTACTCTGTTTTTCTTCAGAAATCTCAGGAAGGCATACGTTCTTGGAAACTCAACAGGTACAAACTCAATGGAGTCAGAAGGAGGACTCAGGAAAGATATTCCTTATGAAGAATACATTGCTATGAACTAGTGTCTTACATATTGTGTAAAAGATTTTCCCTTATATGCCTGTTAGTGTGAAATCATCATTTGGAAAGGGAAATGATTCAGCAAGTAATCAAGTCACAAATTATTTCAAGCAGAGAAGTTAATTTCTAATCTACCCAACATAAATTCAATCAAATGTAATACTATTTAGGAAAGACAATATGTATTGCCATTTACCTCTGTCAGAAAGTAATGCATTTAAATGAAATTATCTTCACCTGTGCCTGCTTCACAAAATGAACAAATTTTGGCAGTACATATTTTAAATCTGATTTTATATATCCGCCATTTGTGAACAATTCACGTTCATGAACAATTCTCCAGTGACAGTTATCAGTGTTTGAAGTTTCCAGCCAGGATGGACTTTCACCGCACTTACCAAGGAGGAGTACAGAGAGCGCCCTCTCTCAGTTCTTAGCAAAGCAAGCTGTTTTTCCCTCCTCTTCCCTGACCAAATAGTAGCTGAGTCTGAAGGGGAACCTCTGGTTAAAAGTTTATCAAGGAACTGGCAGTTAGTATTTAATCAAGACATCTGATAAAAAACATGTTCTCACCTAAAGCTTTTTCCAATCTAAAATAAACAGTAATTTTTATTATGATAATAGAAATTTGCATAGGCGATGCCAAGAAAGAAACATTAGCTAATGTATTATTAATGCGTTGGAAGCCTACCTTCAGCTAGGCTTCAAGACAATTATTTTGCTCCAACCCATACATCACATACTAACCAGAGTCCTTTGTGAACTAGCATGAAACATAAATCACATAGATAGACAATATTAAAAAACTATTGTTTTCCATGGGCATTGTAAAAAGCAAACCCATTAGTTCCTGCATAAAACCGCATGCATATTTATTCCTGGCTTACTATCCAGACCCATAGTGCATATTCTTTCATTCCGCAAATACCAGGTAGATAGATAGGCTAATATCTCACCCTGTTGTTTCTGACCTGTCTCAAAAGGTAAATTAAAAAAAAGTGACATCTCCTGGTTTATAGTGTGATATTTCAATAGCTAATAGCTGATGACATAGTCTGTTTATGGAGACCATAAAAGATTCTCACCCCTGCTTTTCTACCAGAGAGCTAGTGAGAGTCAAAACTCTGCTCCTCTGAGTCTCTGCCTTTTGATGTATAATATAATTCATGCTTTTTGTTATTTGCCCTGTGTTATGGTTTGAGAAAACCCATAAAAATTTATTGTCACTTAGACGATTATTCTCTCACCTGAGACCGCTCCCCACCCAGGAAGGGGAATCAGGAAGAAAACAAGAAAACGCAGAGGTTGAAAGATAAACAGATTTAATAGGATAGAACTGGATAATTAACAGTACTAACACAAAAGAACCCATATTGATCCCAATACCCGAGTATACTGTACAAGGATTATACACAGCCAAAGTATAATTGGCTGTAGGAAGTAGGAAGCTGTGCACTTCCAGCAGTGGACAGTAAATGTCGGACACTGCAAGCGCTACAGCTTCAGGAAGAAGGGAAGGCCTCAGAGATCCGTCACCAGGGCAAGAAGTCCTCTGGATCACTGCCATCAAGGGAGAGCCATCAAGGGGGAGCCATCAAGGGGAGAGCACGAGCAAGGGGGAGAAAAAAAACCCTACCTCACAGAAGACTTTCTAATTTATATTGAATGTGACATTCCTGGTATGAAACAATCCTGTTGGCCAGCTTGGGTCAAGTTCCTGAGTCTCGCTCCTCCTCATTCCTGCACCTGGCGAGCCCGAAAACACTGAGACCTTGAAACCCACACACCATAGTTGGCTATACAGTAAATATCTTCACTAATTCAGACACTAGAGTCTTACACAAATACAGGTTTCCCAGCATTAGGAAAGAAATTAGTCCTGTGTTACTCACACCAGGACACCCTGAAACAAGAAATCCCATGGGCGTGGCTGGGACCCCAATATCTGTGATGACTAACTTTGTCCTGAGAGATGGGTTCTTTAAGAGGCAACTACTCAGGCATTACTTTCCCCAGATGTCTGCCACAGTTGGGTTTTGGAGACCAATGCCCTGTATCAGGGGTATAGAAGTATACGTATACTGGCTTTGTCATATAGGGCTTAGGCTGATATGTTTGACTATGAAGGGAGATATCCAAGAGTTAGACACTGCTTCTGCTTATGGGGGAAATAATGTTTTGAATTAAGGCAGCTAAATCTTAGAGAACCCATTAAGCCTAATCCCTTTGCAAAAAAATCTAGCTATAAAACCAATAATTTTCTGAGTGGCTTCTGCCAATTTCTAATCATGAAACATGGTGAATATCACATAAGTGTTCTATTCAGAATAATATGCTTAGCATTTTACATATAATACTCCAACAATCTTCAGAAACAGCTGCAAGGAAACTTTCAGGGAATGAAATCACATTTTGTGTAGAAAGTATTATTTTCCATTATAGTTCCATTTAAATACTCAAAGGCTGAAACTTATCAAAATAGATTTAAAATCAAAGAAAAACTTGAATTCTCATTCTTAAAAGTTTTCTACTATAGGAAGTCCTGTATTTAACAAAATATTTCACCTAGTTAGGAACTTTCTTCATATTTGCTATGAATTTCTAGTCTATAAATTGTCAAAACTATCCTCTGTTAACAAAAAGTACTCCAGTGGAACAAAAGGTGCCAAATTCATTCTAAGCATATTCTATTTCTACAATTCCCTCCCCTCCACAGGGAAATTATGATATTTGCTTGACCTATCTGTTTGTCCACCAATTCTATCCTTTCAGGTAACCTTTAAGTCTGGTCGTGTGATAGAGTCTCAAAAAAGAGAAATTTCCTTCCGAACTAAACCATATGAATGCAGAATGAACACAGGAAAGAGGACTATTCATTTTATGTTTCTTATAATATTAAAAATAAGGTTTTATGAATACTTCTCCAGAAATATTCAAAAGGCAGATATTCAAATATTCAAACCTAAGGCATCAAATATTCAAAACTAAACCCAAGAATGTGATAATGAATGGGATAGGAATGTTAACTGAAGAACCTTAGGAAGGTGGAGGAAGTGCACTGACTGTAACACAATCAAGTCTCTCAGTGCTGAATTTCAGAAGCAAAGTCTTTCAAAACATGAGGGAAAGCTAGAACAGTCCAGCTTATCTTATTTTTGTGTTACAGTTGTCTCATCCTTTCCCTTTCTTACCCGTTTCCCCATGGGGAGGAGACAGCAAGAACCCAAAAAAACAGAGGAAGAGAGATCTGTCTTAAATTTTAAGCATATTCCAGCTTAACCTAACCGAAAGAGAGTGCAGTCTAGCTGAGATGCTGAGGAACAAAATGTAACTATTGTTAAATATAGGCTTCATCACACATTTGTTGCCTTTTATTTTTCCTATATTTTTGTGGTATTGTTGCAACTCTATGCTTTAAGGAAACGGCAGTCTCTTAGCCTTAAATTTTGTCTGTTGGGAAAGCTGATTCTGAGTTGTTGTATGCAAATCAATATATTTCATTATTACAGTTGTAGTGAGCCTATCCTTAAGACACAGGAACTGCAGTCTTTCAATATCCAGCTTCCACCCACATTGCTCCAAAATACCTACCCAGAAAAATGTACCTCCACTTGTGTTGTCTAGGCTATAGGCAGACTTGTCAGTGTGGAGATCTGAGGGAAAGGAATAACAAGAGTTATGTGGGAAAGAAATAATGGATTCTATGTAGGAAAGCTTTGGATGTGCAGAAAGGTACTGGGAAACATGTCAGGTAGGGACCATCCTTGAGAACGCGCTCAGGATCCTCGTGAAGCCTGACACAGTCCAGCAGACAACTCAATCTGATGGGAATGAAAAAAAAAAAAAAAAAAAAAAAAAAGAAAGGTGGGCAGTAGCTTAGAAATCTAGTGAAAACTGGTCTCAGGTAAAGGACAAAGACTGCAACTCGTCCTATCAGTAAAGGAAGGCAAGTAAAGTTCATCTATCGCATATTTGGTATTGCTGTTATCTTGTGGCCAATCCCCGTGATCACGCTCAGGGCTATATACAGCATGAGCTCCTTATGTTCAGGTGTTGCAGGAGATAGCGGGTGAGTTGTGGTTATTGAGGTTAGGACATATAGAGGAGAAAATTCCCAAATTTCTAGCTGTCTAGAGTTCATTGGTTTTGCTCACAAAATGACTTGTTTAAAACCCAGCTGCCCTGACTGTGCACCAGCCCCTCACACTGTGAGCAGCACCTGCAGCCTCAGAAAGGCATCTGGGCCTTCCGAACTTTTCCGTGTACTCACAATCAAATTTTTTGCCTTCACTGTTTCAAATTGTGGCTCTTGTGGATATCAGATATTTCAGGATGTGATATTACAAATGGTAGTGGAGGAGGTAACTGTCACAAACCCGCTGCCTCAGCATCACGCCTCACATCATTTACTTTACCACAAAACATACTGAAGAGTGACCAAACCCGCTGTTTTATAAATCTTTGTTCATCCGAGAACGTCCTGGGAACGCTATACCGCTAACTGGTGAATATTGCACTGTTGTGTAAGTGTATCTGGACTGATGCTAGCAAAGAGATGTCAAATTTGCAGTGATGTTCTGCAGTTGCTGTCAGTACCTTTAACTTTCACAGGACTAGACTGGGACTCACGGAGTCCCAAAAAAAGGTTTGAGCTCGTGGGGAGGTCTAAATTCAATGACCTTTCAGGTAGGGTCCAAGAGCTGGGGATTATACTGTATTTTTATAAGCCCTGAAGTGACTGTGCCTTCTAATCCAGTGAGAAACCCAGCACCAATCTGTTAAAGTCTACAGGAATTGTGGTCTGCATTTTCCCTGGTCCGACACTGACTTTTTCTACTCTACATGACCCCAGCGATTCCAGCCCGGGTCCTTCATGTAGGCAAGTGGGGAGTGTCAGAAGGAAAAACGTATTTCAGTCTTCAGAGCCATGTGCTTTCCACTGGAAAAGGAGCATCGTGTCATGTCGCTGTTTTTAATGTGTTACCAAGTCATCATTCCTCACCCTCCATTGCTTGCAATATCAGGTAGAGTAGGCGGTAGGCACCCCTTCAGGGAAAGTACAGTGTAAAACAGAAATATTCCCCTACTTATCTCCAAACACATATGTGTATGATTTTACAATTTACTTAATCTTACCTGAATACCTTTGCAGAACGGTTCAATATTAACATCGCCAACTTTGTGTAAATCTAACAAAGGTAATAGTAATAAAGGTATTATTTATGTAGCTAATTGCCAATACTTAATCTTTTAAGATTAATACTTCAGACTATTTTTTGTATTTAATGCATTTTTTCCTGGTATAGAACAGTTGAAGCTGCAGCTTGAGAAAATAGAAAATGGATAACCATTTTTTTGAAAAGATGGAATACATGAACATTTTTCTAGGTCAAATAGTTCAAAACAGGCTTTTCAGATGAGATAATTTTTCTCTGGAAAATTGCTCTCATCACATTTGAAAACATTTGTGACATTTTAAGCTGAATGAAAAAATCTCTAATAGTCATTCATTTGCCTCTAAATGTACGTGTAAGCATGTGTTCATACACAAATAAATGTAGAGTCCAAAGTGTAACTTAGAACAGTTATCTGTTTTCATGCCTCAACTGTACAATAAAGCTCTTGTGTATGTCTCTAAAATGGAGTTAAACATTTTATGAATGTTTAAAAATCATCCATGAATCCACCGGTGTCTGACTTACTTGACTGAATTTTTTCTTTTTTTTTTCTTTTTTTTTTAACAGCTTCAATTTAGTTATACAGTTCTGGGCACCTAATTCATTCTTTTGTTCCAAAGACAGTAATTTGAAAGGAGTATTTTTCACGAACCTAACATTTTTGAGCACTAAATGTATTTTCAGACAACTGTAATGATTTGATAGAAATTTCTGAGTTGTTCATTTGTGACTGTCAGATATGCTATTACTTGCACATCATCTTTTATTAGAAGGTGATGTTACTATTTGCTCTTGCTGCCTGTATTTTTCTTTTTTTTTTTTTTTACCATAGATGATCCAGTTTTTACCTTTTAAATATGACTATTTTAATCAGGAGCAAGCATTATTATTCATTTCAAAGATGAGATAATTAAAACTGCTATATGATTTCCAGTAGGTATTATATTTATTAAAAATTGAGATTTTTTTTCTTTCTCTTCTGAATCTGCAATTCATTCTCTAAGACAAGCAGATATTTTTTTTAATTTCTCCTTTTCTGGAAGGCATACTGGGTGGGACACATTTATTAATTAAAAAAATTGATGCTATTTTATACTCCCCAGCTTGTTAATTTTAAAAATATTGCATTAAGTTTGCTACAAATAAAGTATTTCCTTTATTCTCTGTGAAGGCCATACCTGTTAGAAATGACAACCAGTATGGTGACGCAAGTTAGGCATCTGCCAAGATTAAAAATAAGAGGAACTTAAATCAAGGCTTTTGAATTACACCCCTCATGGTCTTTCCCCTTAACTTAATACATAGATACTAATAGCAGGCATGATGTTGTAGATGATGTTTTTAAAGCCTGGTGGGCAGTAGAGCAACCCCAAATGTGGGTGACCTAATAATCTGAACAGTTAGATTACATTACGTTAGAGATATCCCAATTAACTCTTCATAGTTTTACTGATTCTGTTTCTGGCTTGTGACATTAAGATTATGAAGGAAAGCCACAGGTTCACCTAAGCAGAAATCAAGAGGTAAATTTAACATCCTCTGTCATTAGAATCAAAGCAGTTATTTATTTACCTTCTCTACTTTAACAGAGCCAAGGAAAAGTAGGGTCATTTGAACCCCAGAAATAGCACTTCGGTGAAAGCTTTGAAAAAAAACCTTCAAATTCTTTCTATGTATCCTTTCTAACTTATTTCTTCTAATATTATTTTTCTAAGCAAGTTACTGATCACATTAGACTATCAGTTTTATTTGCTACACACAAACCCCCTATTTTAAACGTAATTTCATTGCAATATATGGCTTTACTATTCTTATGGCTAAGTCCTGCATTTCATTTCCAATTGAAAACATGTCTAACAAACAATGAAAACATTCTAATATTGCCAAAATACTATGGCAGGGTTGTTTGGGGTTTTTTTTGTTTGGTTTTTTTTTTGTTTTTGTTTGTTTTTTTAAATTAATTTAACCAATGAAGTTGCTACTACTCACTACTAGGGAGTCTAGTACTCACTCCAAGTAGTAGAATAATTTCTATAGATTAATATGCCTACAGCAAAATCGCTTCTAATAAGCAAACATTATAGACATTTGAACCTAGATTTTCCCTCCTATGTAAAATGAAAGCTTCAAACTTAAGTCCACAGTAGATAATTGCTAAATGCAGGTTTGACACACTCTTCATCCTAGCACCATCCTCATACTGTCACACAATCCAAACCAATAAAAAGAAATGGAAAAAAAGTCTCCTTTTCACTCACACCCTATTTAAAGGAAACTCAGGGAGGTGGTTTCATTTACTGCCTGCTACTAGAAATGCATTTTTTAAAAAATGACGAAGGGTGGAAAAAAGTATCTTGGATGAAACCAACAGAAGCACCCCAAGATGAAGAAGACACGACACACTGCAAAAGTGAGAACTACTCAGTCTGTTCTTCAGCATTCCTCTACTGCTATGAAACCAAAACCAATTAAATTAGGTTTCAGTAAAGAAAGCACACGTAATCACATGACACGGAGATAGCAGCTGAAAACCATAAAAATATAAATCCTACTTATATATCATCAAAAAGATGTATAGTTCCACATGAAGTTAAAAAAAAAGTCATCATTTCAAAATCTTGCTGGAGAGACATCTGTTCCTTTTTGAGGAGTGAATGGCCATACGTATTAATTGCTGGCATTTTCCATTCTGGGTCCTTCTAAATCAGGCAAAGTGTAACAAACGTTCAACAGCTACTGTGGCATTGGATTAAATCTCAAAAAAAAAGGCAACAGAGGATCTCTGCTCAGTACTACTAAAGATCACTTAAGATCATTGACATGTGACACTAGTCAGGTACTCAGGAAACCTAAGGGGTGAGCCTCAGAGCAACAAATAAAATCAAAGCTTTATTTGGAGGTATTCACCGACTGGTGTCAGCGGAAGGAGTCTATTTACACTTTTCTGTTTTCTATACAAAGCATAAACAATTTAGGATTTACAAACAACTGAATACGCAGGCCCAACATATGAGCCAATATTTTATTAGTTTTTCTCTGGCCTTGTATGAAGTTCAGATAATTTACGTATTGTGTAAGCTGGTTTTCTTCTTTTTATTACAATTGCTTTTATGGTTTCTTCAACTTTTTCCTTCTATTTGCCAGTTATATAATGCTTTTACGATCACTCTGCTGATGCATTTTAAACAACCTATGCACTTAAGTATGGATTTATATATGTGTATATATTTATATATTTATATCTTCCTAGCATTCATGTCTTACTAGAGCTCAGCTATAGAGCAGCATTGGTTACAAAGTAGCGCACTGACATATCATCTATTAAAGCTCTGCAACTGGAGGCCTATTCTGCTCTCACCAGTGTCTGCACATGCATTTGGGTTTTGAGCAGATCTAATGTATAACTTAGAGAACGGTAATTCCGTTTACAGGTTGAAAACTGTGCAGTCCCTCATCTATGTCCTGTGAGTAGGAAGCTACTGAAGATTTTTACCTCATAAAATTTCCCTTCAGGTTATGGGAGATTTTTCACTTGTACATTTGCATAAGAAATAAACCTATTTTACAAAGACACTTTCAGAAGCAGGGACCAAACAGGACTTCTTTTAATCTATTGGCAGTGGAGGCACTATTTTTCTCAGCTTTCCAATTTTTTTTATTTGTTAGTTTATTTTTAAGAGTGAGTGGCACATTCTTTCTTTTGCCAAGACCTCAGTTCAGAAAATCCTTTCCTGAATATTGTAACAGTAGCTTATTACAGCTTATATATTTTCAAAATGTCCAATGCTTTCCAATTTGAAGAAGTTTTTCAAAGCTTCCACGTTTCTGCTGTTTGCCACAGACTAGGGAGCCTGAAGGGAAGAAACCTATGAAGATGACAAGACCAAGTTTTCTCTTTTCATGGAATCACATTCACATTTGATTGAAGGTACAAAAAAAATGGAGTGTCTTGTCTCTTAACTTCTGTTCCTCAGGAAAAAATCTTGGCTGTGTGTCAAAATCACCCTGGCTCATTGCCAGTCCAAGTTTATACTACTGCTAAGCAATGTATTAAGCAGACACATCGAGCTGCCTGGAAGTACTGCATTACTGCAAGAGCAGGAGAAGGAGAAAAATTGAAAGGTGGATTTGGAAACGTCAGAATTCAGATTGATTGCGCAGTCCTCAAGCCACCTCTTTTCCTAAGTGCTTGGTAGTACAGCCTTTAGTTACTTGGCATAATACAATTTTTGATAGCAAATCGCTAACTGTCCTTGGACTACGTGCAATGACAGATCTAGGACTACACGGGGAGTTGTACCTTGCATTAACTTTCAAACACTTCACCATGTAACCTGAATAACACTGGACCAATACAGAGCAAATGAATATAAACATTGGTTTATGTTTCTGCTTTGACTAAGCATTTGAAAAAGAACTCAGAACCAGTGCATTAGATATTGATGGAAAATAATTTTTAAAATATTATTTTTTTAAAAAATGTACTTTTCCCACTTTTGCTTTTAGTTTTAGTGCTCTCAGTCATATTTTCCATGAAAAGGTGTTCCAAAAACTTCTCTTCCCATTCTTTTTTTTCCCCTCTGCAATGACAGACAGAACAAAAGCCCACTATTATTCATCCAAAAATCTATAAGCAAAGAAAATTAACAGGCTATTAAAGGATGCACAAGGAATAGAGAAATCCCAAAGGACGGGATTTGGGGAAAAAGTTAAATCTGTAAGAGCTCCTGTTCACTCTCTTCTGCATCCATTCTAGATTCCACCTGCCTACTTTCTGCCACCTGCCACCACCTCTGCTTACTTTCAAGGAGAATAAGGCATGAACACTAGTTACCCTACTGTGTAATTCAATTGAGCTTTACTTTGGTATCTTTTTAGCAAATACTGAAATCACTACTATGAAAGAAGTGACATCAAATCCTAATTTAAATATGTCATTGGCTGGTTTAACCATAGAAGAAGGCTGCCTGAAGTAACATGAATGACAAGACAGAAGATTTCTCTATGTGACTTTTTCTTTATGTGACTTCATTTCTACGTGTGACATGTATCTCTTACATGTTACATGTATCTCTTACACGTTACATGTTTTGACTTTAATGCTACACAAGCCTTGTAGAAGAGTGAAGGCCACAGTAAAGGTTAATGTAAGCTATACAACAGCACACTAAATCAGAAAAATAAGCATGGACTTTCATGTTCAAGGCTTGAAACTTTTAATTTCTCAGTGTGAACAGTCAGTACCACATAAAAAATTTATAACAAACTTTAGGAATTTTTTTAATACAAATTTGGCAGAATCTATGTTCTCAGTTCATGATGTGTATCTAATTTTAAGGTTTGTATTTAGATGCAATATCCACACATTAAATTCAGTCTTAAGTGTTAGTAGAGATAGTAAAGAAAAAAACATATTAGAAGTTTTGATCAAAATAAGTACATTTTCTGATGATTTATTTTAATGGTAGAAATCATGCTTCAGTAGAAAAGAGTCTTTTAAAAATAATTACTACACTTTCCACAACACAAGAAGTTATAACAAAACCATCCCTGTCCAAAATCACAAAATTTTGAAAAGAACTAATCTTTTACATTTTTTCTATTTTATTCTTTTGATCAGCTCCGTCAACAACAAACTGAAAAAAACAAAATCATTGTTTCACTTCCATTTTTCAGGTTTCACCTAGGTGGATTGTGATGTGCTCTTCTTACTAAGCAAGACTGCAATGAGAGCCTGGTATTTATATTCAGTGGACACTAATACACAAAAACAACAATTAAATTCAGTCTCTCCAGACAGAAGAGCACACTGGATAAACCAAAAACTGGTATTTTATTTTTTTGGTGGTTGGGGTGAGAGAAAAAAGAACAATATGCACAATAGCAGTATATAACTTTATTCATTCAGTTAATTCACCAGCTTGGAGGAGGATTCATTATGATTTTTGTCTGGCACAACTTAAATTCATAACAGACTGCCAAGTGCTGCAAAAGTAAGTATTTATAATACAAAAATAAGACTGGTTATTTTCTTAATCAGAAGAGCTGTACTGTCGCTATTTTATTTAAGTGATTTTCAATAGATGATACAACTGTACTGTCTCTTCAAGAGTGCATAGAGTGTACCATCAGCAAGTTTGTTGATGACACGAAACTGGGAGGGGTGGCTGACACTCCAGAAGGCTGTGCTGCCATTCAGCGTGACCTGGACAGGCTGGAGAGCTGGACAGAAAGAAACCTTATGAAATTCAACAAAAACAAGTGTAAGGTCCTGCACGTGGAGAGGAATAACCCCATGCACCAGTACAGGTTGGGGGCTGACCTGCTGGAAAGCAGCTCTGCAGAGAGGGACCTGGGAGTCCTGGTGGGCAACAGGATGACCATGATCTGGCAATGTGCCCTTGTGGCCAAGAAGGCCAATGGCATCATGGGGTGCATCAAGAGGATTGTAGCAAGCAGGTCGAGGGAGGTCATCCTCCCCCTTTACTCTGCCCTTGTGAGGCCATGTCTGGAGTGCTGTGTCCAGTTCTGGGCTCCCCAGTTTAAGAAGGACAGGGAACTGCTGGAGATGGTGCAGCGAAGGGCCACAAAGATGATTAGGGGGCTGGAACATCTTTCTTATGAGGAAGGGCTGAGGGAGCTGGGTCTTTTTGGTCTGGAGAAGACTGAGGGGGGATCTCATCAGTGCCTAGCAATACTCAAAGGGAGGGTGCCAGGAGGAGGGGGCCAGTCTTTTTTTGGTGGTGCCCAGAGATAGGACAAGAGGTAACGGGCACAAACTAGCATATAGGAAGTTCCATCTGAACACGAGGAGGAATGTCTTTACTTTGAGGGTGGCAGAGCACTGGAACAGGCTGCCCAGAGAGGTGGTGAAGTCTCTGACTCTGGAAACATTACAAACCCGCCTAGATGCCATCCTGTGCAGCCTGCTGTATGTGGACCCACTCTGGCAGGGGGTTTGGACCAGATGATCTTGAGAGGTCCCTTCCAACCCCTAACATTCTGTGATTCTGTGAATGCAGACACCATTTTACATACCAAACTAAGATGCGTAAACCATGGATGGTGTTATTTCATTCATTTGGAGGTTGGAGGGATCTGTCAGTGTCTTAAATCTAAAAGTGTGGAAGCAGACCTGTAACGGTCCCTGTTAGTGCTGCTTAGCCCTAAGCTGTGGTGGAGCACACTGATTAACAACAAAAAGCACAGAAAGGCTAAGAGCAAGCAGATGGAGGAAGACAACATGCAAGCTGCAATAGAGGTGTGTCTTCCAACATTAGAAAGCTTTTTGTGCACAGTGTTAGAAGAACTTGAATAAGTGCCGTCCTAAGGTGCCCTCGGAGAACCCCACATCCCCAGTTTGTCAGGGAAATGACAACTAAATGTCAGGGAGTGGGAAGCCTGTGTACAACAGACACACTGAACTGCTGCAGTGCAGGAGATGTGCTCTCTGTCAGGTGTGGCACCATTCAATCTCACTGGACTCACCTGAGTAGTGCCAACTGAGAGGCTCTCAGCAGACCAACATGGAATGAGGACTAAACAGAAATGTTAGTAATACTGTTCGTGTTTTTGCACAGACCTCAGCAAAAGCACGCAATAGGTATGCCATTATCTATTAAGTTAGACGGATATTTGGAGTGATGCATTTCTTTGTACAGGGATTTGGTTTTGTTTCAAACATGGACTGTGACGCCAGAGGTGTCTCTGACAAGAGGAATGGGCCTTTGCCCATAAGTTGATGACAAAGACAAAAGAAGAAAAAGAAATTGCTTGGGGGAGGAGGAGGTTTTCTAGGAGTACTGACTAATGCTGCTTTCTGAAAGCCAAGTAAATTTCTGAGAGAAGTTGATAAGCCTTGAAAAGTAATTCTGTCTTTCTCATTGGGCCACCTCCTATAATGTCGTTCATGTAACTCGTCCACAGAAAACTGTCTGGAGCAAGGGATTCAATGTGTGCCTATGGGAAAAGAGCAGTTGCAGGTTTTGAGAAAGTGAACGCAGCTGGCAGGCTGAGCAGCACAGACAGAGAAGATGATTGCTTAAAAAGAATACAAGCTACTCCTTTTTTCGCCTATGGGGGTGAGGGGGAGGAAGGGCTGAAAATGCTTTTTCCTTATTAAGCTGCTGAATTTTTTAATTCTGTTTTCACCAACAGGACTTTGATACAGGCTGGTGTGTCACAGCTATGATTCTCTCTTTATGTAATGTCTATTCCATGCACATCCTATGAGAAAGCTAAGTCTTGTAGACAACAAGTGTCTCCACAAGACACTTTCTAGAAGAACCTTGAAGCAAGTTACAGGTGAATAAATTAGAGAGTTATAAAATAAATGATTTTTCAATTCAGAGGCCAAATGCAACCAAAAAATAAAAGGGTGAGGGGAAATTGTGCTTTGAGGTCAAAAGAATTAATAAATTGTAATCAAAGGAATGGTATGGCCCAGTTGCATGGCTAGACTAACAAAACTTTGTGTGCTGGTTTGACTAGCCTACCCCTCATACATTGTAGGACCAAAAACAAGACAGTTCTAGATGGCAGATTTTTTAATTAGAGGTAGGATGGCCTTTTCATTTTCCGTATAGGCAACCTGTTCATTGATTGCATGATACTGTAAAAAGTCTATTCCTTCTAAAGAGTTTATTTTATCCAAATAAGTTTGTATGAGGTAAATGTGAGAACAAGGACTCCACAAGCCCTGTTTCTTCCTCATAATGCTTTAAAATATGTGATAGACCAGCTTTCTCACAGATTTTCCAATTATATCAATACAAAATATTACTGCTTCATGTGAAAAAAATCATAAGAAATAGAAATCTTCTTCTATATTGTCTCATAAATTCAGGATTCTGAACTCTCTATGATATAGGACACAATTAAACATCTGTGCTCCTCAGGCAAGAAAACCTACATATCTACAAGTACTTATCCTACAAAGCAAGTATGGGAAAAATAGCAGGTTTGGCATCCTGTTATTTGTTAAGAAAAAGAACAGTTTTAGGAATGGACTCGGACTCTAAAAACATTGCTTTTTTGTCTAGGAAAGCTAAATATTTCTGCTCACCTGGCATCTCTAAACTTCTCCCATATATTCATATTTTTGAAAGTCCAGTCTTGCCCATTTCTTTACTAATCAAAAGATAGACCGAGGGCAGCCAGAACTACATATTTAGGTAATTCATTAATGCCTCCTGACTAAGAACGTCTGAAATCTCCCAACTTCTCTTCTCAGTCAAGGAAAAACAACTGCTGTTCTTTACTACTGAGGGCCCTATCAGGCTATGGCAGGTGAATCCAGCTGGAGAACCTAAAACATTAACAAGCACATGAAGAGTGGCAGTATCTTGGCCAAGTCTTTTTTTCCTTTGTGTTTCATTAAAAATGCTTACCTCTGAGGAGAAAGCAACAATAAGTTTCGTTCCAGATTTCAAAAGATCTCTGCAGGCAGACAGATGGCTAGTTTCTATGTTGACAACTCATCTGACTGATGAAATGGCTAACAGATTACATGTATACACTGACCCATATAGACCATACATTACACTGACCCCTATAGAGCATACATTTAGAAGTGAAAGGTAGACATGCTACATACTGACTCCTCACAGCAGCCTGAAATAAAATATATATTGAATTCTGCCTTAACATTAAGAAGTAATACAGAAAAAACCCTCCAACAAGTTATAAGGGAAACGTATTCAATTTACTATGTTTTGCAGGAATTGAGCTTGGTTTGTCTTGGTTTGGTATGTTGTGGTTTTTTTAATGCAAAGATGAAACCGCATTTTCCTTTCTCAGAAGAAAGATTTATGCAGCATTTTCTTATAGAATTCAGAAACATATTATCCTGATGCTAAAAAGTCACAGTGCCACAGTCTGAAATCATCCCATTCACATCCTTGCCTGCTCTATTTATTGAAACTCAATGTATGTTCAACTTTTATCAGCTCACAAAGGTGATGTAAAATGTGAACAGTACACTGAGCTACCACTGTAACACTGAAGGTATTCAAAACAGAAAAAGCAAGATTGTTTACCTTTTGTACAGACAAACTCCAAACAGTATCTGCCTGCTCCAGAACTGAGAGCAAAGGAACACCTCGTATTTCAAAGGTAGTTCCAACAGCACCATTCATGCCACCAGACTGTATTAAGTACGTTTGTAAATCAGTCACTGGAGGAAGTCAAGTCTATAAGCTTATTTACAATCACCTTGTTGAAATATGAATTGATTAATATTTGCATTTTGACATCATACTCACCTGCAAGATCCATTCCAAGATCATTATGTAGCCTCTTTACTCAGATCCTCAACCTTCTATTAGAAACTAAAGTCAACCATTCTTAGTTAAGAAGTGCATAAAGCATGGTGTGAACAAATAAGATCCAGTCCCATTGTACAAATGCAATTCTTCTTGACCGTATGAGATTTTTCTTACAAGCTAAAAGATTTTCAACACTGTGTAGCACCAGTCTACACTGACTTAATTTTGAACATCGGTCATAACCTACTATGATAACAACAGCTTTGAATAATTAACTACTCTTACAGTCCACTGAGAACATTGTACTTTTAGATTTCTAACCTCCTGCAGCATTCAGATTGGGCAGTCTCTTTGGTCTGCATCCACCTCTGCACTCTTCGTGCCTCAGGATCCATCTCACCTGCCTCATTCCTCATTGCCAACACATCCTGAAGACTCACACAGCGCCCCTTTTTTCCCACACAGGAAGCTCAGTCAAACCTAGAGCAGATTCAGAAAACCAATATAGCTGATGATCTCTGCTAGTCTCAGATTGTTCTGCATAGGTAGCTTCATAAACACATTAAAAACATAGGATGTATTTCTCTAAATAACACATAGCCCTCACACTTAAGCTGTTGGTAGCCTCCTACTATTGTACCCTCAGTATAACTTTGGAATGTATAAAAAAATAATTAAAAAAACAACAGGGAGAAGTTACTATACACTGATCTCTGATCATTACTAAAGGAAAGACTGGCTCTTGCAATTATATGCATGTCCTTCAGCCAAATGATCTCTCAAAAGACAGATAACCTTGATGGAGGGGCCGACAAGAGTTAGTTATGGTCATGCAAAATTACATGAAGCCCTTGACATTCATTCTCTGATGCATGAATCTACTAAAAGCAGAGTTAGAAAGTCAGCTACACTGCTGCTCTAAGTATTCTGTGAGGTGTTTTCTGCTTTTAAAAAGGAGCTTTTCTTTTCATTGCAAAGCACTTAAATGTATAGATGTCTTTCAAGCATGACAGTGTTGTCAGAGTGCTTCCTCATAGATACAAGTCTCCAAACAGTAGCAGGCCATAGAAACTCTTATTTTTTGCATGTAAATACAGTAGCAGTGACTGGTACTGTTTCCAAGGTCAGGAAATTTTTATTAAATCCTTTCTGAGGAGCACATGTAACTCCATTATCTATCTAACTGCAGCACAAAGACACAACAAGATATGCTTTACAAAACCGGTAACGTATGCCTCCAGAGCATTGGTAGGTTCAAGGCTTGGTCTCAAGAAATGTATTAAGCTCTAAGTAAATCTTCCCTTGAAGTCTCATACTGTTATAAATAGATCTTTTATTTGGTGTCATTTAAATTTTGGAAAGAATATTTCCTTTTTTTGAAACATATATATTTAAATGGAATAGATACAATTGTGGAGAAAGCAAGTGACCAGTGAAGACATAAACGCCAAATACTTTTTCGATAAATCTTCATTGTTTCTTAGTATATTTTATTATTTTTACTCTAAACTACTAGTCCTGTACTTTTCCACCTGCTGAGAGGCTCTGTGGGGTTTTTAAGTTTAGCAGCTAAGCTATTTTTTCTCTGAAATTTTGTTAAAATAAAAACAGCTTCTGGAATTCACAGTAAATGCTTTGTCATTGACCTTGAGAGTACTTTGGCAAGCAAGGGATTTCTGTGCTTTGCCAAGAAGTAATGGTGATAGCAGAAATTTTGACACAGTTGAAACTACAATAGTTAGTCTACTGTGTTGTTGGTAGCTTCACCTCTCAGTATCCCCAATGGCAATATTGTATTTCAGTTGTCAATTGGCAAGCGTATAATATTGGAAGAATCAGGGTTTTAGAGAAACAACATCACAAGCAGCAGTTTGGATTTGATAAAACCTAGTACTTAGAAATCCTTATTTTTCTCATGCTTCTTACAGCTTTGTGGACAAATAGTGCTTGAAAATGTATTTTTTCTAAATTAAGAGGACATAATATAATCAAGTTTCTTTCATTGCAATGAAATCTTCTAGTCATTTATCTCAGGTATGCTTTAAAATAAATACTGAATTATAAATTAATTATTTTGTTTTCCACTAACAGCATTTTTTTTCTCCTTATAGGCATATCTTATTCTTATAGAAGAAAAACCCCAGACTTTTACAGTGTTAAACTGGAAGAAAGCTGCTTTTCAAACTTCTCTGAAGTAATTTAAGCAGGGTTAGTCATCTTTTTCAGCCTGAAATCCTTCGCTAAAAACAAAGCAAAAAGTCTCAAGGCCAACCATTGTGAGTGATGAGGATTATTTATATTTAAGTAAATAGAACTTGTCTATCACTTCTGTTCCCCTGTGTCTCAGCACAAGAATTAAGGCAGTGTGCTTGAAATCCTTAATCACATATTATGTTTGCGAACAACGTAAGGAAAATTTTTGATGCTGTTAGCCCTTTTGCACGCGCAGATCCAGTCTGCTGCTTACTGATAACCCACCTGCGAGCAGACAAGCTGAGGTAACCTGGTGCTTTCAAAGGCCTGGTGCTATAATGAGCACTTCAGTAGATAAGACCTGTGGCTGTGGCCGCAGGGCTGGCGAATTCATCCAGTGTGGAAGACCTGGCTCCCTCCCTGCTTGCAGGCTCTGCGTTTTTCCGTGTGGGAAACGGAGGAAGAGGAGACAGCAGGTAGTGAACTTTTCCCCTGACACAGGCAGTGTTCCTACAGCTCAGATGTGGCCATTACTTCTTACTTGTTGACATCCTAGCTTCTGCTTAAAGACAGTTTTCAAACAGTCATCAGAGGTTCAAAGTCATGCTCACATATACAGCACAGGGTTATGCTCACCTGAGCTAAATGAAAAGGGAAATTTTTGCCTGTGAGAACAAACATTTTTGATACTATGCATCTGAAAATGAGGTAAAGAATAGGAAATTAGTTATTTTCCATTTTGCTTTCAGCATTTCATATGTTTTTTCCCATAAAAACCAGTAAGTGCTAAGGAAACCAGTTGGTATGATACACAATTTCTGTAACACAGTTGTTAACTGCAACGTTTTGGGAGCAAGATGCTGTTAATTCACCCTGTTCTGATTTCAGGCTATTGAAATAGAAATAAAGCAAAATATATCAAATTAACATGAAAAGCCTTATAGATATAGCCAGCTATAGCTGACAAATGGATCAAGAAACTGGTCTGGTCTGGGAAGGCAAGTGAAGGGAAGCGAAAGGGTGAATGTGGCAGCCATTTAGTAAAAATATAAAGAAAGCTATATACTCATGATGAAGTAAAGAACAGGATGGCTTTACAGTATGATACCATTTACGGTCAGCTTTTTGATATGTGAAATGGAAATAATCTCATTTGTAAAGTTAGTGAAGCTTAATTATGTTTGAAATGTGTATGGCATTATACTGATCAAGGCACTGGGGAGTACCATATACACATATAGCTTATTGCTCTAATACAACTGCTAGATTATACACCTATTATATTTAGTCATGGCTGCTTAATAGGTAAAGGAGAGAAGGGATTGAGATAAATCATGCACACAGTAAGTCCTAGAAAACCAGACATAATTCCATCATGCAACACACATAATGGATCATCCTGTCCCCACCCCAGAACAACTCAGAGGTGTTATCTTCCTGATGATGTGAAAATGCTTGACACTACAGAAACAAGCATTTCTTTTGTCTGATTTTATATGTAGTCAAACCAATTTGGGCAATGATTTTCTCAGATTTTCCAATCCTACAGAGGAATAATCAGAATTCAGAGGAGAGACCATCACAGAACAAGCACATGCAGAAAGTTAATTTGGATGAGAAAGGATTCGTAAAATATAATTTAAGTAATTTTTAGATTCAGGTTGGTCTGAATGTCAGCTAGGAAGGCTGCAAACAGTCAAAACTGAAGCATACATAAAGCTCTAACTCCACATGCCTCAAAAACCTTTTATCTATCCATGATACAGCAGAAACAGTGAAACTGAACTAAGTTACATATACATTCATGTCACATCTGATCTCATAGAGAGCGTCTTTGTTATCTAGCAAAGGCTGAGTTCAAAATACATGTAGGGAATTGTAACGAAGTCTCTCACCTTTGCCCAAAGTGTATTTTCCTGCAAATAAATTAAATATCTTTGAGACCTATACTGCTAGCCAAATTTGGTTTAAATTGACCAATTGTTTGGTGGATCAGAAACACAGAGAAATATGTGGACAGACCTGGTGCATAGGACTAAAGTCCTTGGGAAACCAGGATAGCCAGTTCTAAGGAGTTTTCTGTAAGGAAGGTCCATAACTTCTCTAAGCAATGCATTATCATACTTCATTGCTCCTGTCCCTCAAGTCCAGCTGGAATAGTCCTTGCTGGAGTTTAAACTTCTTGCTTCTTGTCCTATCACTACTGAGAGCAGATTACCTCTTTCTTCTTTTCAGCAATGTTTTATGAATGAGAAGATTGTTGTATCTCCACTAGATTATTTTTCAGACTAAACATCTCTAGTTCATTCAAAAACCTGCTTTACGGATCATGCTCACATAATCATGACTTCCTCTGGTCTCTCTCTCTCAGGCATCATTTCCCTTTGAACTGGAGTCCTCACATTGGGATACAAGTAAATCTTCTCCACTGCCTTTAGAGATAAAAAATATTTTCCTTTCTCCACGGCCATACTATTCTTTATGCTTCCAAGGAAGGGAGGTACTTGCCCCTTTTTACATTACTGATTCATAGAGGTTTGTGATCCCTGTAGCCAGGTTTTTAAAAAGTTATCCCCATGTTATCTTTACGTATCTGCTTGGTTCTCTTTACAAAGCACTATGCTTGTACCTACTCAGGACTGTCTTTTATTTTCAGACAATGTAAATAAAATTTCTGTCAAAACCACTTGGAATTTCTGTTAAGTCTCTGTTTTTCTTGTAGTCCCTCTTATCTTGGTGACAACTTTGAATTTAATAAATACAATTCAGTTTATTAATGAAAATATTGAATTCTAATGGCTAAGATTCAAAATAATTCTGTTACTCTCTGTACATTCACTCTAAACGTAACAATATTTCTGTCATTGTTGTTTTTGGAAGGGGTTTATTTCAGGATTTTTTTCTATTTTAAGAAAGCACATATTATAATTCAACGGATGGAACAAACTTTTTCCCTAAAGCTTTTTTAGTTTCATGTAGAAAATTTATTCAGAAATATCAATACAATTTTTTGTCTTGCCTTTTTTCCTCTCATATGATTCTTCTTTGTTCTGAGTGCAACATTAATAATAAAATTCTGGACATTTTTAGCACTACTTTTGCCATTACTTCTGTTTACATGCAGTTGTGTTACAGAAGAGCAATGATTTCGCATAATCTGCATTTTGTAGTGTACTCTTGAACTGCACAATTTCATATCTGCTTTGTATCCAAGTACCCTTTCTGTCACATTGGAGCAGGTAAAAATGCCAAGTGGGAGTCATGAGAGAACTTTCCTGGTACCACTGAAATTTTCTGCAGTTGTAAATGTTTATAAGTTCTGTCTCAATAACTGTTAAAGCTTCATAAATAGAAAGAATCAGGAAATGTATTCTTACATCATAGAACTATGATGTCTCTTACTAAAACATAACATAGTTGTGATAGAACATTAACTTGTCACTGGCCTTGGGACTTACAGGCTAGTTGACAAAATGAACAAGCACTAAAGAAAGGAACAGATTTCCCAAAAGATTACATTACATACTCTACCATTTTCAGTACCCCTGGAGTATTAAAATATGAATGGACATGGCTTCTCCATAATTGCTTGTCCATTGCAATGGGCTAAAACTGACATTAACGCTAAAGTTGCAGCTCATTCAAACTGAAGCAGTTTTATATATATGGTTGTTTGGGTTTTTTTTAAAATGCCTGATAAATTGTAGTAGGTGATACATTTATAATCTTATTAAGAAACAAACATTTAGATAGCTATTATCTTAAAAGTTTTATTTTACTTTATAATATGAATAAACATATAATTAGTGTGAATTCAGCAGTAGGCAATCAAATGCTATCTTCAGATTAATGGATAATTATACACTTAAGGTGGTTAAATACTTTAAAACACTAATGCCCAGGTAATTGCACCCTTTAATATTATGGCAACACTGTAATTATCTTCTGTGATAGACATGGAGCCACAGATTAACTACTGAGGGAAGCATCTGACATGGCTAAAGGAACATTAGCATCTTTTGGTGCAGTTGATGTGTTTCATGTCATGACACATGTTTATCTTTACAAACAGCTCCTCTGTTTGACATTGCTGTTGTATCCATCCTCTCATCAACCACGTATGTATAGTGAATACACACACACACGCACATACACATACTCACAAGCATATACACATATATACACAAGAGTTGGTCTATGTCTTGTCAAATGATGTGAAAAATCATCCCCTAAAGACAGTTTGCAATATGTTGCTTTTAGCACCAGATGAGCAGGTACCAAATATTGCTGTTTAAGATTACAAAGTGATACTTGTTTGGTTTTGTCTGTGCTTAGCAGTTTTTTTGACAGTTTTCTAACAAATTAAGATACTATGTTAAACATATGTGATATTTTTCCCAGTTTGACTTGAATATATAATCCTCTTAGTTTGACTAAGGCTTTCATTTGTCTTTGAAGAGCTTCTATTTACTTGGTTGGTTGGGTTTTTTTTGCCTTGCAGGCACATTTTTCTATAGTTGTGTCTTTTATGTTATTGTTACTCCTCTCATTTTATTTGAGATAACTATTTTTTTTTTTTCTGTGCAAGACATTGAAAATACGAACAAGTTCCAATTCTTTTTCATTAGATATGTTATGGGACACATGACGGCTAGCTTTCATCTTGTGCTTTGTCTGTTTTCATTCTATTGGTCTGCTTCACAGATAAATAAAAATTATAGTAATTTCAGAATAAGAATCTGAGAATCAATGTTTGGCTGAACATTGGTACAGAGGTCTACTAGGTATCCAGATAAGTCAGACATATTTTTTTAAATCCTCTGGCAGTTCAAGTGAAATTTCTTTGCCAGTCACCTGTCAATTTCTTCTAGAAGAGCCATAGTCAACAAAAAAGTTGTATGAATCCAAGACACATATCGATTTGTGCTAGATCCATTTAATTAAGATTTTTCTTTATAGGCATGGCATTGTTTATTGCACTCTTCAAAATTTTTGCTAGAAATAATTTTTCCTATTCATTTCTTCAATTATTCAATAGAAATATGATGTTAAATGGAGTTTAAAGAGAATCTGATGAGTTTTGCTTTCCATGGAAATCAAATTTTTCCATTGATTTAGCCTTATTTTCTCCATCTGAGCTGAGAAATGGAAGTTTTAGACATCTCTTGTCTTAAATTCTCTTGGCTGCCCTTATTTTTTATTCAGGCAGATAGTTTTCACAGTAGTTTCTTCCCTTGACAATTTTTTCCTGCATTCTTTACTCAGCTCAGCAAGAAATTCTTCAATGGCCAAAGCATTCCACTAGTTTTTATAATTCATTTCCTGCCTCTCCCTGATCTATCACAGTGAAATTACTGATAGTTCTTCCATCTGATGTGTACACATAACTGAATTTCAGGATCTGTTTGCAGCTTTTCTGAGTGAGCAAATATTTTATGTTCAGCTATGTGGCTTTGCAGTCTGTCTACAAGCCACTCTTCAGGAATTTGACAAGACTTCAAATCTCATTTTAATTTCTTCCTCAGTTCTCTTCCTAATTTCTCAGAGATGGTTTGAGATACTCTTTTAGGTTTCTTTTTTCTGGGGACATTTTATCATTCTTTGGACAGTTTTAGTTTTGTGGAATCTTATCTCTTATAAATGAAGTAGAAGCTTCAGAGTACCTTTCACATGAACACCCTCCCTGCAAACTAGCTGAAAACATGCATAAACTTACAGATTGGTTTCCCATAAACATTGAAGAAATAGCTGTCAGAGGCTTTGTACTATTTTTTAATTTTAAATTATCTACACAAATCACTCATCAGAGCAGGTCAAAAAAGAATACGTACCTAGTGTCTCTTCAGGAATGTAACCAGATGCAGACTTAAAGGACAATATTGCATATTTCCTCTCACTGCAACATGAGAATTTATTGGTATTTCAGCATAAGACTTATTGACATTAAGATTTCTTTTATTTGTTTACTTTACCTCGACATATTTAGGGAATAGGTTTGTATGGTGAAACTATTCACCCACCAGCAAATTAATTGCCCTGGAAACTTCTGAATTTTATGTTATCTTCTCTTTTAGAGGAAGTTTAATAATATGAAATATAAAGATGCAATTTAAAAGTAGATAATGTAATTTTAAAAAGAGATTTACACTGCACTTTGAATATCATAATTAATATTTCACCTTTTAAGCCCAGGTTCATGTTTAAGTGCTGGTATTACTTCAGACTTTAAATATGTATAACAGTTATTGATTTGTTTTCTTTGGCTTCTACAGTAATATTAAATGCACTATTAACTCATTTAAGGTTTTTAATAAAAATCATACCTGACAATTTAATGTATTTATTAATCACACTGGTGTATGTACACTAACAAATATGACATATGGGCTTAGCTTCAAAGATACAGATGTTAATTCATTCCAGCTTCAGTGGCAGCCTTCAGAAACCTTTAAATCACACTTAGCTGTGAGAGATATATATATATTTATATTTCACACACGGTGGTGACCTATATGTATAGGTCTTCAGCTAAAATTTATTATTCCACATAAGAGCTTTTGAATATTTAATACTTGTTTTAAGGAGATAAGCATTGCATCTTTTCTCTGTTTTATTTGTATTCAGTGAAAAACTTCATTACTTTAATGAGAAAATTGTGAAAAAAGCAAATAATCTGTAGGATTGATAATGATGGTTATGAGCTTCTCCAAATGCTACAGATAGTAAAAATATGAACTAATGCATTAATTTGTTATTGGTTCACAGAAATAAAGAACATATGGCATGCTTTGCCTTTAACTATTTACGGTCTTATAGTTATCATTAGTTTGGAGGTTATTTGTTCTGAAGTGATCTTTCTGAAGAGATTAATTGGTAATTTTAATAGCTGCCTACTTATCATGACACTGGTTTCGCACTTACAGTATCTTTATTCCTCTGTATTACTACCACTGCTGTGAAGTTATTACTGAAATGATTATTTATTCATGAATTAAGAACATGAGGAACCTACTGTTCTTGCATCATGGTTTTTAGGAAATACCAAATTCTGCTTGAACAAGACAATGTTCCCCAGTTCATTGTCGGTAGATGAGGGAAGAGCAGTCGATACAGGCTGCCTTTACTTCATGGTGGCTTTTGACACTGTAACCTGTCAGATCCTCAGAGAAAAGCTGATGAAGTACAAGCTGGATGAGCAGCCCATTTCAATGAGGTGGAATGAAAACTGGCTGAATGGATGGGCTGAAAGGGTGGTGATTAGTAGAATGAAGACTAGTTGGAGGCCAGTGGTGTAACCCAGTGGTCTATACTGGGTCCAATCCTATTCAACATCTTCATTAATGATCTGGATGATGGGACAGTGTGTATCTTGAGTAAATTTGCTGATGACACAAAACAAGGAGGAGTGGCTGATATGCTAGACGGTTCTGCTGCCACCCACAGGGACCTCAGCAAGATGGAGAAATGGGCTGACAGGAACCTCATGCATTTCAAAAAGGGGAAGTGCAAAGTCCTGCGCCTGAGGAGGAACAACCTCAGGCACCAGTACATGCAGGGGACTGACTGGCTGGAAAGCAGCTTTGCAGAAAAGGACCCTGCACTTTCCAGTGAACACCATATTAAACACTAGCCAGCAATGTATGCCTGCAGCAAAAAGAGGCTAATGGTGTTCTGGGCTGCATTAAGACCAGTGTTGTCAGCAGGTTGAAGGAAGTGATCCTTCCCCTCTACTCAGCACTCGTGAAACCACACTTGGAGTACTGTTTGTAAGGTATATAAATAGCTAAAGAGAGGGTGCAAAAAAGATGGAGACAGATTCTTTTCAGTGGTGCCCTGTGACAGGATCAGAAGAAAAAGCCAGACACTGAAACACAGAAGGTTCAATCTGAACATCAGGAAACACTTTTTTACTCTGAAGGTGATGAAGCACTGGCACAGGTTGCCCAGGGAAGTTGTGAAGTCTCCATCCTTGGGGATACCCAAAAGCTCTCTAGATATGGTCTTCGGCAACCAGGATGTAGGGCGCCCTGCTTGAACATGGTGGTATGGACAAGATGACCTTCAGAGGTCCCTTCCAACATCAAATATTCTGCAATTCTATGGTTCTACTATGCCTACACTTTTTGGCACTATGCTCTAGCACTAGTCTTGCTCGTGTTTTACAATCTGAATCAAAATTAGCTTTCATCTAAGTAGATGAGTATCACAGCTGTAGGTAAAGAATATAAAAATAGGTGTTTTATGCTCCTTTGATTATTCTACTGAGATGATAATTAGAAATACTATGAAAAAATGCTTCCAAGTTCACAGCTTGGTGATCCCTGTGGCTGAACTTTCCCTGAGAATGTGAAACTTTTAAACTGAGCTATTACAACGTACAAGACAACCAGGTGATCAGGCCCAGTCAGCATGGGTTCATGAAAGGCAGATCCTGCTTGACAAACCTGATCTCCTTCCACGACAACGTGAGCCACTCTGTGGATGAGGGAAAGGTTGTGGATGTTGTTTACCTAGACTTCAGTAAAGCCTTTGACATCATTGCCCATGGTATTCTCCTGGAGAAACTGTCTGCTCATGGCTTGGACAGGTGTCCACTTCACTGGGTAAAAAACTGGCTGGATGGCTGGGCCCAAAGAGTTGTGCTGAAGGGAGTTAAAGCCAGTTGGTGGCCGGTCACAAGTGGTGTTCCCCAGGGCTCGGTATTGGTGCTGGTTCTGTTTACTATCTTTATCAATGATCTGGATGAGGGAATCAAGTGCAGCCTCAGTAAGTTTGCAGACAACACCAAGTTAAGTGGGAATGTCAGTCTGCTTGAGGGCAGGAAGGCTCTACAGAAGGATCTGGACAGGCTGGATCGATGGGCCAAGGCCAGGTGTATGAGGTTCAACAAGGCCAAATGCCAGGTCCTGCGTGTGAGTCACAACAACCCCATGCAGCGCCACGGGCTTGGGGAAGAGTGGCTGGAAAGCTGCCTGGCAGAAAAGGACCTGGGAGTGTTGGTCAATAGCCAGCTGAGTATGAACCGTCAGTGTGCACAGGTGGCCAAGAAGGCCAACAGCATCCTGGCCTGTATCAGGAACAGTGT